>JAPYYS010000906.1:0-44146 GCA_030522525.1 Campopleginae sp. 14b
TGTACATAAACACAGCGATGGGTGTTGTCGTTTTAATGATACATGCGTCCCTTACATATCGAGTATGTATGTGAGATCTCTCGATGAAGAAGAAAAACAGGAGAAAAGGAAAAAACGAGGGAGGATCGTGTTAAAAGGCAACATTTTCGCTGATTTTTTTTTTTAACAGTTTCTTTTACAGTTTGCATTCGAATAAGGCATTGATAATGTTCACGCACTGGTCATGTGATAAAACCACCATATATTATCGATCGATTCAATTTTTACGTGAAAATATGAAAAAATACGTAAAGGCGAAAAAAAAAAAAAAAATCTATCGCTGCTGCTTCTCATTTACTTCCTCCGAACTTCTTCTTGGCCTATCGCAAATTTTCTATCTCTCTAAATTTCTATTGCTCAACAAAAACTCTCCAACTTTCGTTAAAATTCAATGAATTATTTGTCGAATTAAAATCGACGTGCAGATCACGATGAATTTTATCGTTTTATTCGTCTAATTTTTTTTTTTTTCTTAAATTTTTTTTTTTTTTTTTTTTTAATCAGTTAAAACACGATGCGCAGCAACCTCAATTTATCCGTTACTTTAATCACAAGACACACGCTCTCCAATCCACTTCTTATAGTAAGGTCTTACCGAGTCCCGATGTTTTAAGGTTTACATTGGATTTCCCCACAATGAAAATATTCTATTCGTCATTGTTGTTAATTAATACGATTTGTTATATGATTATCGATGCGTTCGGATCTGTTGAACCAAAACTGTGTATTGGCCCTTATCTGATCATCCATTTTTCGTATCTTCGTGGTGTTCGATTAATTAAAAAGGAAAAAAAAAAAGAAAAGACAAAAAAGTAACCAAATTGGCATTGTTCAATGCGTATGTTAATAAATACATAAACGTAGATGGGTGACTAAGAGAAGTCTCGTCGTTCGAGTCATCGAAATTTGCAAAAAATTTTCAGACCCGAAAAAAAATTAAAAAACAAACAAACAAAAAATTGGGAAAATTGTATTTAACGAGATGAAGAAAAATGAAGACGGTGACACTTCTCTTTGCCTCACACCCTTTGTACTTAAAAACAAAGCCTCTATCTATTTGTATATATATATATACAATTAATGCCGTAGAGTAATAGCGTAAACGACTGTGATTTTAATGATTAAATAATGTGATCGATCTAAAAAAAATTACTTTTCGTTTCCTCTTCAATATACCGATTTATTTATTTGTATATTTTAGCTTTTCATGTCTGGGTTTTAAAATAATGTGCCCGACTTAATTAGTACGTAAATCCGTGACATCTTTCATCGTAATTTTTGTGTATACCATTATTTCGTCATTCAATCATTCCTTTTATTTTTTCCTCCTTGGTTTTTTTTTTTTTTTTTTTTTTATTTTTTTTTTTTCACCTTTCCACGTACAGTACTATACTCCTTTTTCTCTCTAATTCCTATTACTACTGCCTCACTATAAGGATTGGACTGAAGGTTTTGTCTATGTATTTTTCATTGCCACATTTTTATTTTTTATTATTTTTTTTCTCTCATCTATTTTCATCTCTTCCTTCTCTCTGACTTTCTGTATTCTCATCACTAGAGACGTATGCACGAATGGGAATAGCACGAGTTTGATGCATGTGTGTGTTATCCTTTTTTTCGTATCATCCAAAAATCGAGTTTGCGATTTATTGTTTATTTCGTTTATGGAAAACTTTTTTGTGGCTTTTATTTTCGTCGACACGATTTTTTTTCTCTTGTCTTTCGGCGTCGTCACTCATTTATTTATCGAAGCTTTCGTCGTTCTTTTGGAAATAGTAAAAATCGATTAATCTCGGGGATAAATAAATAATCCAATCGCAAAAATGTTTTTTTTTTTTTTTCAATTCGTTCGAAATGATGGAATAACTGATTTTTATAACGAACAAATTTCGATGACGTTCAGCAATTATTGGAAAATCGTGATTTTTTTGGGGAAAATTGATTTTTTGAAATTTTTAATGACCGTGATAAAAATGAGCTCGATAAATGACGATAATGAAAAATTTCTCCAATGCGACGCGGTTGTGTTTAATTTTCCTTTTCTTTTTGTTGAAGTTTTGTTTCTTTTTTTGCTTTTTTTAAGTTGACTAATACCGGACAGGAAACGGTGCCAAATGTAAAAGAGCCCCAAATGAGTACAGACTTGTAACATGCACAACACACTATTTACGTATAACCGAGGACAGGTAATTATCTAACCGAATTCATATATTATTTGAAAAATTCAATTTTCCATTTTATTTCCTCATTTTTATTTTATTTTTAATTTTTTTATTTATTTTTTTACACTTAAGATTATAATTTATTTGTTAATTACGATAGATCGGGTGACTCGTGCGTTTCCGTTCCCTCGAATATATTATTGGCATGCACGTTTTGCACAATTGACTACGGCATGAGACCAGCTAAATAACTTTAAACGGCGCGTACATGAAATCTCGAAGTGTGTACATTTTTTATTTTCATTTCTGCCAAAATTTCTGCAATTTTAAATTCCAAAAAAAAACTTCCGACACGATTTCCCTCGAATTTCCAGCGAATCGATTCGACCAATTGGACAAATGAGTCAGAAAAAAAAGAAAATAGCGACGCAGCATTCATGTACGAGTCAGGAAAAAAAAAAAAAAAAAAAAAAATCACGAAAAAAAATACCATTTTCCATATAATTTTTTTACATGGTCAAAATATCTTTCAAGCCTTCTCTTTCTTCTTCTCTCGCACTCAGCCAGTATCGAATAATGTGGAATAACGAAAAATATCTCTCTGTATCTCCGTATCCATATATAACATTTGAATCTTTGGCTTAAACGTAGTTTTCGTTGAGATTAACTCCAGGTAGTTAGAAATCTGTTCGCCACGTAAATCCTGTGACGGAGACCCGTTGATTATTTGCTGTAAAAAAAAAATCGAAAAAAAGATGAAAACAAAAATTGATAAAAAATTCAAAAAAGGGAGTACAAAATATTTCCGAAATGTAGAAGGCTCGGAGAGGTTTTGGCTCATTATCGAATGATGTACATAAACGTATGTCACTCTAATTGTTGTTTTATTTAAAAAAAAAAAAAAAAAAAAAAAATTTGCAGAAAAAACACGAATTAATCCATTTTTTTGTTTTGTTTTGTTTAAAAAAAAAAAAAAAAATACAAAAAAAAACGAAAAATAGACAACTGCCCCTGTGCCAGCGGAACGCACTGTCGTGGGGCCAGCGGGCGTCATCGGGGGAGGGGCCCACACTGGCGAATCATCCACCCCAAATCAGCAGCGTCCGGAGAACGCACTCGACGCTCTGCTAGATGAACTACAGACTTTTTCTCGGCCGACATCGCAGCTGAGCCAAGCGTCCGGGATGATAATCACACAACCAGGAAATCACGTGCCAAACTTATCGGAAATGGGGAGATCCGCTAGTCAGATAGTTCAGAGCACCGGCCGAGCTCCAAACATCTCGGATATTGGCCGCAAAGGGAGTATCGACTCGTCGACCAGTCTGGCGATCGTCACGCCCGGCCATACCGACACTCTCAGACGCTTACACTCTTACCCGTCGAGCTCGGATACCGACACTTCCCCCCCGATAGCCCGACTCCAGGTCTCCGACTCGGGGGCCATTTTACCCCCACAAAAACCTCCGGTCCCCGAACGCAACGCCGAGCTTCTACAGTTGGCGACAGCGCGACGCGTACCGCCGCCACCGCCGCCACGAACCAGCTCGAGATCCCCTCTGGCTAGCCCTACCAGCCCCCAGCTACCTCCTCGTAATCCAACCGGAACCCTCCGCCGAACACGTACCAATCAAAAAGACAGCGGAAAACCACCGATGGCATTGCCACCGAACGCCAACGACGAAATTTTACCACCAAACAACAATAACATGCTCTCTGCTAGCAATTCCAGCTCGTGCGAAAGCATCAACTCCCAAGAAGGACTGCAAAACAAAAAAGGACGTCAGGAACAACTGGAACAACGACACCAAGAATTGTTACGCAAACAAAAAGCCCTGCAAGAACAATACGCCCGGCTACAACAACTGCACAGAAACGCTTCTGGCCTTGCAACTGTTCCACCTGCTCCACCTGATCTCCTCAAAAAAACTGGATCCGAGTCTAATCTCCTGGCCAAAATGGGCCTTGGCCTGAGCACCACCAGCTCTGGCTCGCTCACCAGTCTCACAAGCAAACCCAACGCCGATGGACAACCCACCAGCCAAATGCCTCAAGCCCAACCACAACAACAAACCGATTTACCAACCAACCAAACTGTCAGCCAAACCACTACGAGCAAAATCTACGAGACTGACATTCTGTGACCGAGAAGTAGGCTATTCCTATCGAGCCTCGCTACACACATCAATCCCCAAGCTATTCTCGTCTCGAGCTAATCGATCCACCATTTGGAGGATCGTGCAATCACTGGCACGGGGAAACCCTTGGAGGCAGCTCGCGAGTGGGCCTGATCAAGCCCCCGAAGCTCTGATCTCTTGGCCAAACGTCGCTTTTACTTTATTCACCATTTTATTCAATTTCAAACTTTCGGAATTTCCTTCGACGATCCTACCCAAACATACACGCGCATATGTTGATTTTTTTGCGTTTAAAACCGAAAATAAACTTTCCGGTTCACCCTCAGCCATTGAGCTGACCGGGTTCGTTAATAAAACATCAACAAAAACACGTGCTCGTTCCCATAATCGTAATAAATGTCTCACCAATTTAGAGGCACAACGGAGGACATTCAGACTGAAAATCCGACTGCTCGAAATTGCGTCAAATCTATGAATATTATATTATATCATAATAAGAATTGAACATTAAGATAAAACAAATTTTAACGTCGTTAAATATTCCATTCAAAAGAAATTATTTAAAATTTAGATAATATTGTTTTGTTTGCCGTCTGGATACGTTTATCGGCAAAATATAAAACATTGGCACTCTCGTTGAGCTGATTTTAGGCATTTTTTAAAGTTGCTAGCTCGAGTATATTTACACATTACGTAGAGAACGAGAGGGAGAGAGTGAGTGAGAATAAATAAATGAGCGAATTACGAGGAATAATGAAGCAAAAGCGAATCGATGTGGAAAATTTGCTGAAACGAACGAAAGAGAATAAAAAAAAAAAGAAAGAAAGAAATACGTACAAGATTCTCGTCTTACCGATACGCCAGGGAATATAAAATGGAGTCTGGCGAATATAAACCACGTAGAAAGTAGAAGAGTCGTGAATATTAGTGTCAGGAGAAAGAGGAAATAGGAGATACTTGATATCCTAATTGTAACGATAAAAAACACAGCAAAACGACGAATTGAATGAAGAATTTTGATTAAGCTATATAAGAGATTGCTCGGTCTTGGCTGTTATATCGATAGGTGGAATAAATGTCATCGCGGAGCAACGCAACAGGCATTTTGTCACATTAAATTATATATCGTTTCAGTGTAAACTTGCCCCCATATATAAAACTATTTGACGAGACGATAAACAAGGAAATACGATCGTCGGAATAAATGGTATTATTAATGAAGAGTGGCTACACACAAAAATGTTATGCCATTTAAAAATCATAGGAAAATTCGAAATGATTAGAATTTTGTGAAATTTCGTGAGCATACTCTTTAGTATTAAATACGAATATACAAAATTCTTTCACTTTTTTTTTTCTACATAGTTTTCGAGTCATTCGACACTAGAGTTTACGTGCATAAGCATAGGATTCAGATATGCACCCGAAAAAAAGATTCATTTTTTGAATTCAATACTTATTCATTGAATGCCAAGAAATATTTATTCTTTTCAAATAACGAGGCTCATTATAAACGAATATAACATTTTATTTAGATAAATATGTTATTTTAAAAAATGAGATATTTATTACGTTAAAATAAAATTTCGATTCATTTTGAATGATTCAGAAGATTCTCATATGGAATTAATCGAATTAATAAATTTTATGAACTTTTAATAAATCTTTTGCATGTTGGAAGCTGGAATAATTGGACAACTATGCAGAATGAAAAATAGAAAAAAATGTGTGTCATCGTATTTGGAACTGAAGAATATTGTCAGCAAATTTTTATAAAAATTCTAACGAACCTCCTTGAGGAGAATCTAAAAAGAAGTATTAATCGAAAACTGGTGGAACTGTGAGGAGGCGACAGTGCGTGGCACGAAATACGACGCATAACCGTAACTCCCGGCACTATCGTATAAATAATAATAGTAAAATAGGAAAAAACAATAAATAAGTAAAAACTATAAAAACAAAAAAATCTAACGAGTGATGAAACAAGAGTTTGTGCTCTGTTGGTTCGCTGGTCAGAGCAGTTCGTGCTCCTCATTATTCTATAACGTCGGAGGACACGAAGATGTACGTCGTGGGGTTAAAAAAAAAAAAGCCACGATGAATGTTCATCTGGGCGAACGATAATCATGCAAGATCCCGACTGAACGAATAAACGTCGTAAATAAAAAAAACTAGAAAATTTCGTTTTAAATCTTCGCGAGAAAGATACCAACGCCGAGAGATATTTACAGTATTATTGAGTGTACCGAAGTCGACGAGGGGGATTAACGTAAACGAATGATCTGGATGGATCGAGTCTCTCTCAAGAAAGTCGACAAAAATGTTGAAAATTGAAAAAAATCGACAAAAAAGTCGAAAATGGAAAAAAAATCTACGACAATGTAATCGGAGCTCGTATTTCTATAACTCTGTAACTGAAACTTATCATCGATACCGAACTATTGTTGAAAAAGCATAATAAAGCAAGTGGTTAAAAAAACAAACTGAAAATAAAGTTAAAAAAGAAAGATAAAAAATGGAATAAACTCGGGAAACAAATATAATTTATTTAGACGAGAGTTTAGTGAATAAGGTGTGACTTTGCGAGTGGAAAAAATAAAATAAAGGACTAAATAAATAATATGTTTATGGGACTGCTTGGAATAACCGTAACGAACATTCGATATCCACCGAGAAACACATTATTACCACCGGAATAAATCACCCTCGCATAAAGAATAAAATAAAATAATAAAAGGAAGAAAGAAAAATGAAAAATGAAAATGAGGAAAAAGGAAACGGTTATTCGATTTAATCGCCTGTGCCAAGACATTCGTAGTTTATAAATTAATATTAATTATCGTTTGAAATACCTGCTCGAACATTCGTCTATTTATTTTTATTATTTTATTCGTATTATTGACTTTTACGTGTCGCCGGGTACGTTTTACGCGTAACAACTATTTAGATTATTATCATATATTAATATTATACATACCTATGTACACACAATATACAATTAATAAGCGAATAAGTAAACAAGAATTATGAACTATTTAAAAGCGAACAAAACATAAGAAATGAAACTGATAACAATGTAAACGTATCACAAACGACGACTGAATGCGACTGTGTTTCATGCATTTGTCGCTGCAGCATGCCAAACGACAACATTTTGTGGAAATTGCATCGACGCTTATTATTATTTTTTAATTCTTTTAAAATATACGATAAAATCGAGGAAACATGGAAAAAAGAGGGATCGCGTCCAGTGTCTCCAAATTTTTTTCCCCATTTTTTCAACGTTTTTTTCGTCACACGCACGGTTTAGATTTTTTCTGGGACTTATTGGCGAATAATTAAATGGGATTCAAGGTTTTTGTGGCTCGATTCGTTGGGGCAAATTAATTAACGATAATTAGTCATTTTTTAATGAATTTTTTCCGAATTTTCTTGATTAATATGTTTTGAAATTTTTTTTATTATTATTGGAAGGACAATGCGATTTTTTTTCATTGTGACTAAAGATTGGATGGCCGTGAGGATGCGACGGAAATTTAATTTCTCGATTATCGATGCAATTTCATGAGAAATATAGGAGCGAAAAGATTGGAAGGAAAATGAAGACCCAACAGCAGGCGATGGCGACAAATTGGGCGCGAAAGGGGAAACACGTATACGCGTGAAAGAAAAAAAAACCATAATAATAAAATTGCTCAAACAAGAAAAACCTTAATGTCGCAAATATTATCAATAATAAACGGACTATACGTAAGATGTGCGAATTATGAGAGACGATAAATGGAGAGTCCACGTGATTCGTATGTGCGTTAAAAAAAAAAAACAGAATAAAATTTATCGACGTAAATAATAAAAAATATTTAAAAAAACGATTAGATGATGATTTTTGAGTATCTTGAAAATTCTGTCAATTTTTCGAGTTGTCAATTTTTTCATCATGTCCGCCGAATCAGGGATCCAAGGAATTTCGAATTATCTTGAAAATATTTTGTTTCACTAATTCTTGTGACGAGTGAGAACAATTTTTACACAGCACACCATAAGATTCCCATCATTGTAGAGTATCCCATGAAAAATCATGAAAAACCGAATAATCGCCAATGGGGACCGAATAGAATTGGGAAATACTTGAAAACCCATAGATCCAAATATTTTTCTTTAGTTTTTGGTCAATTAGACGACAATAAGCAGAACCGAACGAGATATTCTGGAAAAAAGCGAATCAGTGACGTTTACGAAACAATTATGATTTTTTCAAGTAGCCACGAATGTTGAGACTCGAAGAGGACTGGCTCGGACGTCAAAAATCTAACGTACTTGATCTTCAATGGCCTAATAGCTCGTAGCAATACGAAAATGAATTTTCTTTCCAATATCCAAATCTGGATACGGAGAAATAATAAAAGAAGTCTCAACCCTATTATTTAATTAGTGGCTCGTCATAATTTGCACATATTTACGAAACACACGCTAAAGCACTTTGTTGCGATAGAATAATTGATAACGATCGATTAATTAAACGTTTTTACTCGAAAATTAAATTTATTCCTTTTCTTTATTCTCGATCGTTCGATCAAGGACGAAACGATCTTTCCTTGGCGTTTTTAATTGTATCTATAACAATAGGATTAAATTTGTACAAAGCTCATTTTTATGCATGAACGTTTTATTCGGTCGAAATTAATTTTTAATTATTACACACACACGCACACACACACATATATATATATACATATATATATATAGAGTTGTGTACTTCTCGTCATTATTGGCGATCGACATATTTTACGAAGACGAATTGAATCTCATCCCTGAGCCCCCGCGCGCGCGTAAATCTTAAAGAATGCACAGTGTGAAACACTTGGAAAGAGATATGTTGTATTTAGTAGCATTATGAATCATTAGTGTAATGTTTTTTCTGACAGTCCCTCGTACGCCAAATTGAATTGACTTGTTACATTTGTAAATGTTTGTAAGTAATTAAATAATAAATTAATCACGGTATTAATCGCTGAAATAACCAAACCCGACGAGCTTTTATTTATTATTCATTTAAACGAACTTTTAGAGCTTTTTTTTTTGTTTATCCAATGAATTTTTTAGTTTGGAGTGGAAATTTCGAATGATTTTGGAAATTCAGCAAATTATTGAGAAAAAATGCATGCTTTTCGTTGCATCCCAACGATGCCAACTTCAGCTTCATAGAATTCTAGTGATTATCGAATAATAATGAGTTTTCCATGGTCGTGTCGTTGTGTCTTTATCTATGAATAAATTGACCGCGAAATTATGACGATTTTTGGAATAAGGACGTTGTCCAAGTCGCAAGAAAACTTCGGAATACCAAATTCACCGGATCTCGGCAAAAACGAACCGGATTTTCTCTCTAGATTCTAAAAAAAATCGAGAGGAACGTTAAATTTCTATTTTTTTTTTTCGTAAATAATTTTATTCAATCGTAAAGTATGACATAGTTTTATGAACCATGAGCTTGTTTGACACCCTCCGCGACAGCTTCTCTAGCGTTAACAATTTCTTTCAACAATCGCAGCGCCATCGACAATTTTCCGTGTTTCGAGGGCTCCAGATCGATATAGTCCTGTAGGAATTTGAAATCGTCGCCATTGTGTTGTAACTTGGCAGACGATGCATCCGGATTTATTTTGTTGTACAATTTGATCAACAAAACTGCGTCCTCGAGCTTTTCCGTTTGTATATTTTCGATAAGAAGATTTGTCATGTTGTTCGTCCAGGCAAGATGGAAAGCCAGTGGACCAAAGTGACGAGTCGAGCGTAAAATATGGAAATGCTTTGCCTCGTTCACTCGCGAATAAACGGCCTCCGTTATGCGGTGGTACTCCGGATCGTTCGGATCAAACTGCAAACACGCTCGATCCAAAACGTATTCGTATTCCTGACCATCCAGCAGGTCCTGCAATTATTTCAACATTTTTTACTTTTCCTTAAAAGGGAAACGTATTATTTTTTTTCGTTCGATCTATTTTCCAGCTTTTGCGATTTTTAGGCTGTACAAATTCGTTTAACTTGACAATCTTTGATGGGAAATGAAGGATTATCATTTTTTTACGCCATTTTTACGCCAATCTCTACTCGAGACTGAAATGTCTTTGCAAAATGTTGGCAACAAGTTGCGAGACTCTTTAGAGCATTTATCCAGAACCCATAAACTGTCAAAATAAAAAATTTTCAACTTCTCATCATTTTTTAGTTTTTTTCTCCTTCCGTAGGGGAATAACATTGTTTTTCTTGTTGAACTCTGTTCTTACGTCAAAAAACGACTGTCCGGTTATCGTGAAACTAAAATTTTGACCGAAACTAAAAAATAGTCGCAGTTTCGCTCAGCAAACTTGAGAATCGTCAAAAAAAGGATGAAAATTGTTGGATTATAAGAAAAAGTACCTTAAGATATTCTTCGAGGAACATTCTAGGTGTGCGTAACTCTCGGCCTTGCATGGGGTAGTAAATTTGATTGAAACGTTGCCTTTCGTTCCAAGTGGCTTGGCGAAGGGTTCCGTCGGTTTCCCTGATGACAATTAATCTCTGATAGTCGTTGGAGGGATAAGTAATATCGGTGAAAACGTATTTGGCGGTGTCGTGGCCTTGAAGAGCCGGATCTTTGGATACGATGCTGTCAATTTCGGTTCGTTTTTTAACGACGGGGGGCATTCGTAAGCGTTGGAGGCCACGTTCTTCGGCAGCGGCGATGTGTTTTTTCAATTGTGCATCGGTCATGAATTCGTAGACAGCGTCTTGAATCGCTTTGCCATCTTTGCGCTTTCTGAATATTTTCTCGATGTTGGGACGTGTCAGAGTTTTTAAAAGACTTTGTATTTCTTCGTTGAAGAAATACGGAGCGGGATCTTTTTCTACTGTAAATATTCGCGCGATAAATAAGTGCTCAGCATCTCGAGACTTCGTCGAGATAACCTCAAAAGTTCGGGCTCAATTGCACCGGCAAAACGAAACTTTTACTCACCTGTGTCTTGCACACTCGTACTGTATTTTATCCTACTCGTTACATCGTTGTACTGGACACGACGCAATGTCGAATACGAATTACGCGAAAACATGGTTTTTCCACTCGATTGTATAACTTTAACTCCGATACCGGCCATGTTTTCATAGCAGACAGCACCCGCAGTCACCAGTCACACATACACACACACACACGAGTCGTGTTCGCATGCAGTCACAGGCGCAGCATCACAATATTCCAGTAAACAAAATAGAAAATCTATTTTTCTCCAATTGTGCGAGATCTTTTCGCGTATCTAAATATTCGGCTCTCGAATCCTACATTCTACACTGACATTCAGTATATAATAATTATGTGTGAGTTAGACTTGTCAAATGAGAACGTTTTTTCGTTTATTTACGTTCGAGATTGTATCGCTCGCTATCTTACCGACGTAGATAGTGTTTTACAGATGTTTTAAACTCCGCGGATTTCCCGATAGAGGACCCAAATGTCCTATCTATCGGGGTCGGCTCGATGTAAATTGCTTTCGTTGATTTTTATTTTTCAACGATTGCTCTATCGTAGAAATTTATAATTATCAATCGCCCTGAGCCCGAACCTCACGGGGCACAAACTTCAAACTTCGGATTGAACATTCTTCCGTGTGTTTGAATATTCCTGAGTATAATTAATAACAATTGACGCAAGTTAATTATTTCGCATCGTTTAGAGGGTTCAGAGCTTTGAACAATCTATCGGAGGGGTAACTCGCGGACGTGATCGTAGCGATATGACTGCGTTCACTTGGAATTTCCGAATTTTTGCTAAACTCGTGAGATCGTTCACTCCGGACTACGCGATCAACAGTTGCCCCGAGCAAGGGAAACTAGAAAAGTAACCACCGAGTCGCGAAATACAAATTTATACTTTTTTGCGGTCCGGGTGACGGAAATGCAATCAGAATCTGAAAAAACGAACACAATCCCCAATTTTTCCATCGACACACGTTCGATGTTTCTCGTAAATCCGACTCATCAGTCAATAAAATTGATTAACCCCATTCCCTTGGATTTTTCCCATAACTGCAAAAATGACGTGAATATTTGATTTTATGGAAACAACGTGAGTCAAGAAGTTTGAGAAATGACGACGACGCGTGCGGTTAGTCGCATATTTTGAGAAAAATTTCGGAACAGTGAATATTCATGGCAAAATAATTGGGAATTGTCTTGCGCACGATATCGTGTGAAGGAAAAAATGAATCGATCGTCGGAGAGAAAGAGAGAGAGAGAGAGAGAAATATTGCCATTTGTGAACTGAATACGTGTAAAAATCGGTCTGATGCTTTCTACTGTCCGGTGAACCCGACAATAGGCGTCATTCATTCCAATCAGCACATCCTCATTGGGCATCAGAGAGTCGCATTTACATGTATACATACCGATATGTGCGTATCTATATTTACACTGCGACGCTCTGTCGTGATTCTCATGCCCATGCTGTATGATAGAACAATTGTTTCACGAATTTGTCCTTTTACATATATGCCTACGCCTCGACATCCATTAAACTTTCGAAATAATCCATTCGCCATGTTGTTTGTAATCTCTCACGTGTGATGGTCACATGATCGATAGGAAATAGAGTGCTTACAGTATTTTCATTGCGATTTCGATCAAAAGCAGATTTCATGACTACAAATCGTCAACGAATGATTATTTTTATTTCGAAGCATTCAGAGTCGCTGCGAGTCTTTCGTATAGAACTTCCGGTGACCGGAAGTCACCCCACAATCACATATACACGGGCTCGTAAAAAGTGCGCTCACTTATCCCTCATTTTCGTTGTGGATTCGGGATAAAGCTCGTAATCCGTTGCCTGCGTGGCTCATGCATCTCGCTCCACGTGCCCGTTCTAACGTGTGGATATTATTATGGTCAATGACGTTATGGCACCCGTGCATACGGAGAGGAGTACAGTCTGAAATAAATATTTCATACGAGAATCCCGTTGCGGCGATTGAAGCTGAGACGCAACTGTTTCCGGCGTGCCAAGGGGTGACGGCCAGTCGAGATCGCACGGATTCGAGTGCACCGAATCAACAATGACACAAACAAACGTCAAGGGGTCGGAGGCATGCTACGAAATGAGCATTACCAGAGTTTTCGAAATTTTACAAAAAATTCATTAAAAAAGAATCATTTTTCGATGGATTCGTTAACGATTTGTTAAATTTCCATAATCATCAAAATTCCTGAGACCGTCAACTTTTCCAGACGCAAAAACCGATCGTTTTATCATCCAAATTACATTCTGCATTTAATTATGAACTTTGCCATAAAAATAAAAGAATTCCGTTGCATTTTTGCACGATGCAAACTTCAACGTCATCGAATATCCCACGCGTCCCTCAATAATCACGAACGACATCCATGCAATCTATTCCTCGGACGCGACAGTCACGCTTTCAATAATTCCTAATCTTATCCGCGCGATTAGCGAGTTCGCTATGGAAGATTCTTGCAAGAAACGCCAGAAACAGAGACGATTCTTCAGGCAGACGCGCTGACGATGTACCTCCACGAAATCAATCGGTCAGAAGACTCGAAACAATTAATCTTTTCATTCGGTCTATCGACGACGCGATGACGATTCTTCGTTAATCGCGTCGTGAATAAAAAAAAAACAAGGAAAAGTCTTCACGACTCCCCGAACTCGTTAACTCGCGAATGTCGATTCGGTTCGTTTTCTAAACCCTCTGCCAACTACAAAGTTGCGTCGAACTTCCGAAATTCACCGCTTCGATAGCGCTGCCGCCCTCTATGTTTTTTGGTCTTTAGCTCTCTCTCTCTCTCTCTCTCTCTCTCTCTGACGTTTGTCGGCGATAGAGCAAGTTCAGGGGCGATAACCTTGGCCGATTTGTCTCTTTCCAAACTTTGAAACGCGCGACAAATTATCATGCACCGGAAAACTTGTGCGAAATCGTGGGCGATTATATTTAAAAAGCCCTAACAGTGTGTCGCGAACGTATTCGCAGGAAATTGCGTCTGGTACGGATCTCGCCATCTCGTAAACACTCCGAATCCCTTTTCCAACTCCAAATTTTCAAGGTCCCTAGGCCCGGAGCGTATAGTCCTGACACATTTTTCCTTTTTTTCTCGCGTTTACCGAGTTCTCTGTTATTCCGATCGTACGAATAACAATGTGGACTAATTTGACCTTGAAAATCTATCGCTCTCGTATTCATGACAGGCATCGCGCATATAAACTTTGAGAAGCATGTCAACGATCGTAAAGACAATTAATTTCTCACAATAATCCCAAGAAATCGTGAATTTTCGATTCAAGGTCAACCAGCAGTAAACTCAATCTTTTTCACTCGATTTTCTTGAAATTCCGGAAGAAAAGTTAACCCTTTCGAGTGGCTGTGGGTCGTTTCGACCCGAACGACTTTCCGTCACCGATCGTCCCATTTAATTTTCGTTTTCGTCAAAAAAAAAATCGAAAAACGTTTTTACAAAAAACAAAAAATGCATATCCATCGAAATAACATTTTGGGTCAGATTGACCCAAGATTCACTTATAGTTTGGGCAAGGTACGCATTTTTTTTCTCAGATTCCCGAGCATCAGACGTGACGGCAGCGCTTAGTCTATATCCCCGGACGCCATTCGAGGCGTACATATGCGTGTGGTCTAGCTCGGTCGGTAACAAAAACACGGCGCACGCTAAATGAACCGCGAGAGAAAGGGGCATCGTGTGAAAGCGACCCGAATCCGCTTCACCGATTAAAATTTCAGTCGTAAAGCCTACGAGGCTCGATTAGCAATGACAATTAAGGAGAATCGCTATGCACATCGATGTGGTCATGTTAAACGCATAGGAGAGGTGGAAATTATTTGATGCTAAAGAATATTATCACGAAATTTTATTAAATTCTTATGATATTGTCATATGTAGCGAAGCTTCTTAACAATTCGGAAGTTAATTGGGGCGAAAAATGTAGGCACGGACTATTGGTCGTGAGAAAGGGGAACCGAAGCGTTGATAAATGAAATAAATTAAGACACACAGCAAATACGGGCGAAATAAAATCGTCATTTTCATGTAATCTCGATGTTTTTCTTTCTCCCTACGATTGCAACAACTACCCTCATTTGTTCTATGCATACAAAGTCTCAATGAGACACGAGATCGCGATGTATGTGTGAGAATCAGTAACAAGATATAATCATCCGCGTCCTCACGACGATCGAGCCTGTTGGGTACGTGTTTCAAGCGCCAACCTTCACTACGAGACCCTTAATTACTGAGCAAATGACGCGAAGACGGAAAAATGATATTGAAAGCATAAAAAAAAAGTGGAGTGTCGAGGAGTGACGAAAGTGACAGGAAAAGAGAATCGGAAGGAAGCGGAGAACTGGACAAGGTCTAAATAAAATGGAATGAGCGTGGGGGGATAAAGAGAGGCGTGGCAGCGGAATAGCGAGCGAAATTTCGTGGTAGTCTAGAGGGGAGTGGTTGCTAAGCAACCAGCGGCAACGTCGCAAAGCGGCGTGGTCGCGCTCGTCGCCGTTGCTGTCGCTGTCGTCGTCAAGCGTGAAACGAGCCAACAGCGAGCCTCCGAGCGAAGCACCAGCAGCTTCGCGTTTCGGGTGTGTCTGCTACAGGCGCGCCGCACGACCCGACGTGCCAGCCGATAAAGCCGACGAGCCGGCCGGCGAGAGAACCGCCGAACCGGCCTTTTCACGTCCTCCTCGTACAACGCCCTTGGCGGCGTGCGAAATCATTCGAAATAAAAAACAAATGTCGTTTACACACAATGAGCTAATGACCGCTGCGCGATAAAGGCACGAACGAGCTGATTTCCATTTTACAAACTTTTTCCCCGAATTGTTCAATTTTTTTCGCCATTTTTTTTATTTTTTTCACAATTTTTTCGATTTTTGAGATAAAAAAATTATTCCGAAACGTCACGCGAGCGCGAGAGATTTTTGCCGTTAGCCAAAAATCTACACGAGAGTCAAACGGAGGGGACGAATATTTCTGAGTAAAAAAGGAAGATTTTTTCCTTCATAACGCGGGAGGATCTGATATGTTTTAGACTTTTCGAGGCGGACACAATGAAATTGTATGGTTTGTCGATGTGACGGCGTGAAAATGGTTGACAAATGTGGAGAATTGTTGAGCAGGATATATGGGAAGTGGCAGAAAAAAGGGAAAGAGGGTGGTGAAGGTTATGAATATTTTTCTGACCCCCGAAATAAGTGCGTTGGGCGATCTTTTGGCACGTTCGCTTGAGGCATCGAGGCGGTCCGGTTAGGAATTTGCAGGCTCTCGCGAAACTGAGAGGCAAGAGATAAAGAGAGAGAGGATGAAACGAGGCCGAGAAGGACAAAGGATCGTACAATGTGAACGGGACCGAGTGCCTCGGGCGAGACCCGTTCGGGTCGAAAAAGATAAAAAAAAAAAAAAGGAAAAGGAGGGAAAGAAAAAATAAAAACGGCGGGATTATCCGTGCGTTCGAGATCTGACGCAACGAGAGGACAAAAATTAGGAATAGTCCGAAACTCCCGATGACATTTCCTCGCGAATCCTCCTCGGGATAGATTTTTCTTTCAATAAGCAACGATAAAGTACGGGCTCGGGTGTGACAAAGCATCGCGCCGCGCGCGCGGCGTACCGCGCTCTGCCGAGTGGGGGAACTTTTCGGCTGCGTTCGGTGGCGCTCGGCTCGGCGGTTGGTTCTCCCCCTCTCCCACGCGCACGCACATCCCTTCCTATCAATTGCGCATGCGCCCTCCTTCGCACTCTCTTCATCATCCTCGCAGCGCTCGATCTCGTTCCCACTCTCGCGATAACCGACATAAGAGCGCCGACAGTCCAGGCTAAATCGTGCACTGCTACCAGTCGCTACGAAATATCCTTCGAAGAAAGTTGTAACTCGACAGACGCGAGAACCCCGCGACAGGAGCTGAACCGCCCGCGTAAAACAATAAAGGCTAAAATATTTTTCTCCACTAAATCCCGTGGGATTCTCGCAGGCCTCGTCCCAATAGGGATTTATTAAGGGACCAATAAAAAAAGAGCATCTCGGCGTAGTATAGCAAGAAAAAAAAAACAAAGTCCTTCGTAGGTCGATCGAGAATCGTCAAAATTTCGCCAAAAGACAAAGAATTTTAAACTTTTCGTACCGAAAGCTATCGCAAGTGTCAACGACATTTATTTTCACCGCGAACCGTTGATAGACTCGATCGCCAACGGACAAAGGATATTCGATAATATTCTTCAAAGAAAAAAAGAGTTTATTGTTGATAAATAGAGCGAATAATAATGGCGGAAGAAAAGAACGAAACGAGTCCGGTGGTCGAGGGCGAGAAGACGCCTCAAGATGCCGGTACGCCGCCGAAGAACGAGGATAACGAAAGCCCCGCGGAGCTGATAAAAGACAAATCAAACGTTGAGGAAAAGGAAAAAAAGATCGAAGAGAACGGTGACACGGAAAAACCGAAGGAAAACGGCGACGAGAAGACACCGGAAGTCAAGGACATGCGTGCGATCGTACTTAACGGTTTTGGGGGCCTGAAGAGTGTCAAAGCGTTGCGAAAGCCGGAGCCTCAGCTCGCCGAGGGTGAGGTACTCATCAGGGTCAAAGCATGGTGAGTGAAAATTGATATAAAATCATTTCAATTATCAATAAATATTTCCCCAACGTTTGTCGCTCTTTCCATTCCAAAAATCCGTTTCCATTTCGTTTTTTTCTACGAATCACGCGTTCGATCCGCGCAACGTCTTTGTTCCTCGAAGTTTGACCTTGAAACGAATACCCCGCAATAATAATAACCGGCGAGTGTCGGCTCTGCCGAAATAGCTTTGGAATATGAAAGACAAAGGAGAAAATCCACGAACTCGTGATAATTTCGAAGAATTTGTGTTTTCGCGTGTTCCGCGTACAATGTAACGGAAATCGGGCGCTTTGCCGGTCTCGTTTTCTTCTCCCATCGCGATTATAGACTCGATCTCCATTCCGACACGATAAAAAATCCATTTCCGTGACTTAATCGCGATTTTCCGTCGCCGAGGGAATTTTAATCATGAGAATATATAAATCGACGAAAAATGGACGTGCTCCATCCCCGATCAAGCGCTCCTCGTGTCGTTTCGCCCGACTCCGCTTCACCCGCGAGTCCCTGCGTGTATTAAATCATTCCTCTCGTGTGTGAAGTCTCGTCCGTGTCTCGGGCGTTTTTTCGCTCAACAAAAAGCATCGCCTAACGAGGATTCTCCACTCTCTCCTCCCGAACTTCTCCGCGTCTAAAAAAAACGACCTTTTCACACATTTACACATGCATCCAATAAATACAGTAATATTGAGAGCGCGAGAGCAATCGCGAGCTACAAACGACGAGGAGGAACGGCGAAAAAGTTTAGCAACTTTATATCGGCCCTGGCCAAGCAGAGGTGCGGCTGCCGGAACATCCTTCCCCAATCCCTCGTCCATATATACACACACGATCTCCGTGTGTGTACGAGACGCGTTCAAAACTTCCGAACGGACCCGCCGCCGCTCTTTTATACCTGTTGAAACAAAATCCAACCCTTTTTTCACCGCCCGTTCGTTTTTACGAAATCTCATCGAGTCACGCGCGAATTTTTTGAAAAGTTGCTCTTTTTTAAAAAAAATTTCGATCGGACACTCAAAAACCCCATTTTTTTGAAAAATTCTTCATTTTTGGGAAATTTTTCAATTGGATACTCGAGAACCCGACTTTTTTGAAAAATTATGTCAATATGCTACGAAATTTTCATTTTTTACTATTTTTGAGGTTAGTTATTGGCTAAAGTTCCCCGGTTCGCCATGTTTACCGGAAATAGATGAAATTTATGAAAGTTCCGATCCCACATTGTTTTGCCAGCGTAGGAAAGACGATTTGGCCGAAAATTTTGACCTTTTTGTCGAAATAAATGATTGATAACCGAATTTCCATGTCAAAGAGTTTTTTGGTACGAAACTAATAATAAAAAATCGAATTTCCATGTGTAATCCTTTTTTGGTAAGAAAAAAATGACAAAGACTCGACTTCCCATGTCAATAGCTTTTTTTTTTTTACGAAAAATCGTCCAATTACCTTGAGAGTCTTATTTGTTTCGAAATAATCACGTCAAAATGTTCATTGATTACGAAAAATTGTTTCTCGATTCTCCAACAAATTTGGTCGTCTCTCAAATGGTTGAAAACAACGAAAGAAAAACTAAAACTGTCCCGTTGTATTCTATTGAGGAGCGTGCGCGCTGGCAAAACGCAGACGCAAAAAGCGAAAGTGATAACGTCTCATGCTGTTGGCAATTACTTTGTGAAGCGTAGACCGCGCGATACAGTAATATCCGGACGAGAAATCCTCGCGACGATTACCGCGCGAGCGAGACCGTCGAGCGCGTCGAGGAAAAACTCGCCACAACGCGAACAAAAGAGAAAAAAATATATATTTTTTCCTCTCAGCGTTGATCCACATGGCGAAAAAAAACAAAAATATCGAATCAAGAGTCGATCGATTTTCGGGGCTCGTAACTTTTCAAGTTTCCATTTTTTACAGACAATTCTTTTGCCAGTTGGACCTGAAATACGAAAAATAAATCTCGACGTCTCGTTAAATTATCATAAATAAAAAATTTCCAACATTTTTTTCGCAAATTTAATTCGACACTCCAAATAATTGAATAAAATATTTTCACGCGTCGATTTCCATCGCGTCGATCCAGTAGAAATGGCCAACAATTCCATTTTTAAACGAGAGACCAATTCCGACTGGCAAACGCCTTTCTTCTCACAAAAACAGAAAATACTTAGTACGATCGAGTCTCGTAAGTGTACGAGCACAGCTGCGCCGAGTACACGAACAGTAAGAATGTTGCTTTCTCGCGAATTATGTTTTCTTTTCCATTTCGTTTGCTTCCCATTAGCCTTATTGTTGTCGTTGGTTATTATTATTATTATTTCAGTGTCAATGCCACTGGAAGCTTCTGCTCTTTGTTTTCGAGCTCGAACTCTTCCCTTTCGTCATTTACTCGAACATTTTCGCCCCGAGGTCTGTTGTTTCACGTGTTTCCATTTTTTTTTCTTTTATCTCGTCTTGATATTTTGCTCCCCAGCGACCTGGCCTGAGATTTCAAGAAAAATATATTCACATTTTCCTTGCGACATTTCGCGAGCGAACCAACGCAATCGATTCTTTTCCTAAAATTGTGATAATTTACTATCTCGAAGTTTACATCGTTCGAGTGCAACGAAATTCTGTGTTTTCTCGAGCAGAGCTCAAGATCTGGAATATTTGTCCTTCTCCTTGTTTCTTCCTATGAGCCTGAAGTTTGCATCGACGCAACGCCACGAAATGAAAAAAAATAATAATAAAAATAAATGATTCGTTCCTTTTTCATTTCCCGAATCCATTCGTGACGTCCAAAACAGAGGCAAATAAAGAAAAAAAACCGAAAAAAGTGACATCATTTAAATTTTTTTTTTTTTTTTTTCATTTCGTGGCAATGCGTCGATGCGCAAACTTCGGGATCGTTGTTTCTTCCTTCTTGGCGTGTCTTATTCCAGAATAATTCGTTCGGTGGCCTGGAATTAAAAATTTCTTGATGTTTCGTGGTTTTTGTTATTTTCTTGTTCCTTCCATTGTGTCTGATGAGTTTGCATGTGAATATTATGGAAAATGAAAGATTCCCAGGCCTGGAGGATCGGGAATGATGATTTTGTGGGCGCAACGACATCGTGGGTCCCTCAGACTCATTTTTTCTTTTTTTTTTGTTTGCGTTTTCAGGAAAATGAAACTGAGACTCGTTGGAAATTTCGAAAAGCGAGAATTTCGCTTGCTCGAAGTTCGAATTTCCAAATAAAAACAAACGGCCTACTCATTCGACCTTGAAACTCGGCGAATTTTTGCTCCAGTCGAAATTATTTGGCTTCGTTCCAACTCTCAGCATGGACAAGTTTCAATGTCAAATCCCCGAGGGATAAAGACTCGAGAGAATCTTCGTAATGATCGCCTCTGACCAACACAAAGATTCTCCTCTCGTATGTGACTCAGTATTCATAAAAGTTTGTCATCGCGTTTGTGAGGAACGAGCTCTCGATCATACTGAACTTTGCATCGTTGCAAATAAACTGAAGATCTGGATTTCAATCATTATTTTTATAATTCATCCAATTTTTCCATTTTTTTAAACTCAATTCAGCTTTTCAATAACAAAAACAATAATCGAATTATTCGCATCGTTGAAATGCAACGAAAACTAATTATTTTCCAAGCTGGAGCCCAAAATTGAATGCAGAATTTGTGGAAAATAGTGGGACAGCGTTCTTTGCCATTCAAAAATGAATTTCTTTTCAAAAAATGGAAAAAGTCGATTAATTATGAAAGTAATGAACAAAAAATTAATTTTTCGTTGTATTCCATCGATGCAAACTTCAGTATCTTTATATATCCGAATCCTATGCTTATGCAGGTAAACTCTAGTGTTCAATAACTCGAAAACTATGTAAAAGAAAAATCTTAAAATATTTGTATTTCCATATTTCCCAAAAAGTGGCCTCAGCTAATTTTATCAAATTCTAATAATTTCGAACGTGATTCGTGCGTAGCCATGCTCCTTGAAAAATTAATGACTTTTCGTCGTATTTCAACGATGCGAACCTCAAAGTCGTCCCTCTCTCTCTCTCTTTTTCTTTTTCTTTCGAAAGTTGGTGCCTCCTCGGGCGTTTTCTATGTATAACGATCTGTCGGGCTTTTTAAGATGTAAAGAGTCTCGTCAAGAAAAGAGAAATGGATAATACGTCTTTGGTATTATTCTCTCACGGAAATAGTGAGACTGAATGTTGTGAATTCTTTTGGTGTCTCGTGCTGGGCAGAGCCTCGTGGATTAAGTCGTTGCCACGTCCACGTGGACTGGTCGATCGTAACTCGTAACGCGGGCTCTATGCTCTACGAGCAAAGCGGAAACAACTCTACCAGTGTTTATCCCACGTTTCCCAGTATCGCTGGAATGCGTAAACAGAGCGCGAAGGACGTAAGAAAGGCGAAAGAACTCGCCCCTATCGTCTTTGAGCCTCTCGAAAACGAACCATTTACGTTTCCTCGAATTTCGACCTCGAAATTTGACACAAAACATTTTTCCCCCAAATCTCTTTCTCCATTTTTCTTTTCCTTTGTCCGCCGGCTTACAAAAAATTTTCCAACAGAGATTAGACTAATTTATTCGACCGCTTAAAAATATAAAATCCAAATTTTTTCCTCGCTCGAAAAATATCGACTCGATTCACTTATTCCAAATGGAACAAAGTTACGAAAAAGCAAAAGCTTCACGAACGGAGAGATTCTCGAGAATCGATCACGAATTTTTTTTCCGTCCCCGATTTTTATTATTTTTTTCGAAACAGCGAAAAGCAATGGGCTTTTGTTTGATTTTCAAAGATTTTCATCGCCGGGACTCGGTCACGGAGTCGTTTTGAAAAATCGAGGAATTGCGAGCCGTGAAAGTTTTTTCTTTTTTCAAAATAATTGAACATTTTGATTGAAAGAAAATGAAAAATTGAAAATTTTGGTTGAAAATAAAATTAATAAAACGAATCAAGTTTCTCCGGATAAAATCATGTTTGCGATTTTTTATTCGTCGCTGATTTTCATTATTTTTCTTGATTGTCAAACGTGAGCGATTATTTAGCAAGATTTTCTTCGCGAGTTGGTTCGTTTGGGTATCGGACTGGTTTGTAGGCGACGATATACTTTTTTCTTCTTTTGTCGAGGTCAGGCCAGTCAGGGAAAGCCGAAGAACAATGGGTCGCGCTTATTCTAGTTCCGTTGTGTCTCGATCGACGCTCGCTGGCGTCAAACGATTGAATTTCATGGATTTTTCGTCTAATTTTAAAAAATCACCTTTTTTTTTCGAAAAAATCATAAATTACTCGATTTTTCAAAGTATTTACATTTTACGATAGTTTTCGAGTTTGTTTGGCTACGAGCACAGCCTCAAGAGCTTTGGAGAGCTCTCTCCTTGGTTGGACCAAGTGCACATGCACCTATGAATGAACAGTTGAAACATTCTTCGCTCTCTCGGTCACGCCGAACTCTCGAGACACTTCATCCGGCCTCGCCTCTCTCACAACCCTTCGCCTCCCTCCATTCGCTCACTCGATACTTTACAAACACAATCATCATCCAGATGCCCTCTCTCTCTCTCTCTCTGCTTATTTTTTAAATTTTTTATTAATTATTTTTTGCTTTTTTTCCTTGTTTCATTTTCGATGCCGAATTTTTCTCTCCATGGAACCGTTATGTATTTGGCAACGATAAAGGCAACGACAATCTCGTTTGCCATTTGGAAACGGTATTTGCTGAAAAAATGGGAATAATTTTTAATCGAACGATTAAAAATTGAAATAATGAAAAAAGCCATGAATTTTTTGGTGGATTCATTTATTTTTCATACTTTCGGGAAATCACGCAAGAGTTTAGTGCTTTTTTAGAAACATCTATCCACCTTTAAACAAGGTGGATAGATCGACGTTATACTCGCTCATGGTGGTGCCCATGGTGGTTGTATTGATCGGACCACACCCGTGCTCTCCTGCCGACAGCGACAGTTTTCCCTCTCTCTCTCTCTCTCTCTCTCTCTCTCTTGTTGGCAGTATGGCTGCGCGCAACCCCCATAGATTCGGATATGCACGTAAATCTCAAGCGTTGAATTTTCGAGTACGAGCATTCGCAGCCTTCCGGCAGTATATTTTTATGGTGGCTATCGTTGCTCGGTAAACAGTCAAATATTTACAGATAATGATTAAGCATACAGGCTCGAAAAAAAAAAATCACACACCCACTGAGGAAACAAAAACTTATGATGGCCCTAAAAATAGTGTTGGAAAATTGCACCGAAAAATATACCTTTTTTTTAATTCATGATTTATTTTATTTTTTAAATAATTCGTAGATCCGTTACCGAGAATTGGAGAACCCTGGCCTAGGCCAATATGACCCTTCCACCCTTATTGTCCACCCCTATTCGTCAGCAGTGAATGAGAGAGGGTGCACAAACCCCATATGATTGCATAGACAACTCCCCAACCTCGATCGCCCTCGCGCACTTTTCACGATTCTCTGGAAAACACTTCAATTTCCCTATCGCACGATTAACAATTCACGAGGATTCTGCTTTTCTTATTATCGCTTGAAATATTCCGGGAAAAGTTTTTTCGCCTCGGAAAATAACGAATAAATACTCGTTAGCAACAATTTCATTAAATTACAAATGAAAAACAATTTTTGTCCATTTTTTCTTCCACTATTTACGATTTTTTTTATAGAAAACGTGACGAACATTTTAATTTTTTTATTTTTCGTTGATTTTCGAGGTTTTTTTTCACATTTTTTCATCGCCACGCTTAATTTTTTTTATCTACCGAGTTCGTGGTGTCATGTTATTATTTGCGAACGCGTAATCAGAGTGTTTGACATTCACGCTTCGTCACTTTCATTCGTGCTCGAGCGCGCGTCAATAGACTCGAACGAAAAGGAGCGAGAAGCAGAGACTGATTTTTCCACTGATGTGGTACCGAGGCAGCCGCTTGTTCGACTCCCAGCTCTATTGTCCTCCTCAATCCACACGAGCCATTACACACTCGTTATTACATTATTTCGATATCAATTCAATTCATATGATGCTGAAGCTCGCTACGTTGGAATGCGTCGAAAAATATTTATTATTATTGAAGATTTCATCCATTTTTTAAATCATCCATATTTTTCGAGTCGATATATTTTTTTTAAGGCAAAAACCGATCGTTTTATAATCGAAATTCAATCGTTAATATAATGAAGGATTTGGCAAGCAAAATGAAAGAATTTCCTTGCATTCCAACGATGCAAACTTCAGCGTCATTGTAATGCATCGAAAAATATTCATTTTTATTTATAATTTGTTGAATTTTTAATATTATTCACATTTTTCGAGTCGATATATTTTTTGGGAGGCATAAACCGATCATTTTATCATGGCAATTAGATTCTTTACTAAAATAATGAGCTTGACGCATTTTTCGAAATAGCGAATCGCCTCGGAATCGTTTATTTTTTTATTTATTTTTTTTCTCGAAAAAAAAAAATGTTGTCCCCTCCGTCGGAAAAAACTGGATTTGCGTTGTTTTTGAGATTGAGCATCAACAGAGTTCGAAAGAGACAAAGTACATGTGGTCGGAAGCTTCAAGCGATGAGGGATTTTCTAAACTTTTCTTCATTCCAACCCTCGCACGACTCTCCTGTGTTTACGCCCTTTGCCTGTATTTATGGCAGCCCGCTCAGTCTCACTCTTCTGTCGAGAGCCCCTCGTGGCCCCTGTCACTCAACACACCCACGTGCGGAGAATACCGGAAAGCGATATTGCCATAAACTCAAAAATCAGGAGAAAAATTCTCAGTCCAGAAAGTTTAGTCGTCCATACAGTTTCTCTGCTCAATGAATTTGTTCTAATTACTTTTTGCAGCTCAATTCCATTACTTTTTTCATCCTTTAGAAAATTTTCGAAAAAATCGCCAATATTTACTCGATTTTTGAAAAAATATCGCAGTCAATTGAAAAAAAAAATTATTTCCACCAAAACTTTATTTGATTCGTAAATTATTTTGGTTGATTTTTTATTTTCAATTATCATTAATTATTATTGAATTATAATTATTCATTTTTTGTTTAATTAATTAATTATTTCAGTTAAAATTGAATTATTCAACATTTATTAATTGGTCGCGTTTCGATATGAATTGAATGAAATTACTCGGGACGTTAGGAAGCCGTGTGAACAGTTTCCAGACAAGGTCACCAACCTCCTCTCTCGCTCTTTCGTTACACTCAATTTTTATTTTATTTATTCCCTCCCACTCTTCGACCCTTTCAGGGAACCTCGACGACAGATTTTTCGTTGCCGGTTATTCTGCTACGACAATTTCGGTTTGTGTACCAAGTGCTCACTGCCAAGGGAGCGAACGAGAGAGAGAGAGAGAGAGAGAGAGAGATCGGGAGCCAGCTGTAGTAGAGACTGGCATCTGGTGCGAGAAGCTCCAACGCATGGAAACCCCCAAACCGAAGTCCCTAAGCTTTCGAGACGTGTTCTTTACATGTGCGTGTTAATTTCTCAACAGCTAAAAAATAGAAGCGATTAAAATATTTATTAATCGAGGAACAAACGTGTCCAAACTTTTGGAACGAAACTTGAGTTTGCCTCGTTGAACAAAAAAAACGAAAAATTTCTTTTTCAATAATTATTTTAATGATAAATCCACTTTTTCCATTTTTTAATAATAAATTCAGTTTTCGAACATTTTTTGGGTTTCGCATCGATGTATTTTGTTCGGGCCCATTGGGTTCGAGGGCATTGATAAAAAAAAATGATAAAGAGTTTGTTTCACCTTGGATAGTCGAGGGGAAAAGAGTTTTCGGGAGTTAATTAATGCAAGTCGATCGAAGCAACTTGCATCGATTTAATTTCGGTGCAATAAGCAAAACCTTGGGCTGACGGAATTTGGGATGGTTTTTAGTGGAGAGGCTGCTCGACAATGCCTCGTCAATTTTCAACATCGATCGTACTTTTCTTCTCTTCTATTTCCTTACAACATTTTGTAAGCACGCTAGAAAAAAAAAAAACAAAAAATGATTTGTGACGAACGGATAAATCGTGAATGCGATAAATAATTTGTGTCAGTCTGTCAAAATGCTGGAACGTGCACGATCTATTAGAAAAACGTCTTAGCACCGTTATGGGGTGACATGAACATTATTGAATATTTATCAAATTTATTTGATTTTTATCTTTATTCCATTTATTTAATTATTATTTTTTTCAAATTTATTGAATTTTCATTCTTTTTCTCTTTATTCAATCTTTTTTTTCTTTAATTTCTATCATTTTATTTTTTTTCTTCATCTAATTGTTGCTTTTTTTTTTTTTTTTAATTTATTGAATTTCCGCGGCAACAGAAACGTCGAGGAGTTTTTCTGCCAATGAGAAAAAGAGTTGCAATTAATTATTCCACATTTCAATGAGCATTTTTTATGCAGTCGAAAGTAAACGAGTGCAAGTTAACGATATTTGTTGAAAAAAATAAATGAAGAGAGTAGACGGATGATATCCTGAGATAGCCTCTTTTCCCTCGACATTCCTACGAGGAGTGAGCATCTGAGTCACAAAAAAACAATAGTAATCTATCGGGGGACTCACACAGCTGCTCCCTGCACGTTGATTCGCTTTTCTCTCTCTTTCGTTCTCTCTGTCACACGCGGAGCATGTGCGCACACACACACACACACACACACACACAGCAAACTCGTAGTACCTCGTTATGTTGATTTTTTTTCTCATTTCCTCCCTCTCCGCCGCTCGCAACTGGCTGGCGTCGGGCATTTGTACAGGGCGACTCAAAAGTTTTCGAAATAAAAATAAAAACCATCGTTGTCTTGCCGGAATTTTTATTTTTTTTTCCGAAAATCAATAGATCGATCGATTTTTTATTTATTTTTTCTTATTTTGACTGCCCAGAAGTGGTGGGAATTATTATTTTTTTTTCATGCCTCGAACCGCCGACTCGTCGAAATCCCAAGAAAGTCAATCAAGTATTTAACGATATCGAGCAATGACATTTTTCAATCCCGATATGCAATTCGCATACGACCACGAGAATGTAATAACAAGCTATCTGAGGTCACAGGAGCATCGCTATATCACTTGCAATTCCAACCGTATCGCCATTACCCAGCCATACAAAATGCTCGACCCGATGAAGACAAAAGAGACTCGATTTTCATATTTTCTTGTCGAAATATTGGCGATCGAAAAACAAATCTTGTGTTTCCAAAGATTTTTAAAACTCAATATTTTTTTTCATCAATGCAACCAATTTTCAATGACCTTGAAATCTGCATCGTTCGAATGCAACGACATTTTTTTTCCCCTCGCCAAAGCTCGTTATTTATATTCAGAATTGAATTCGATTATAAATCGATCAATTTTTGGCGATCGATCAATTTGAATATATTATTCAAAAATAATATATTTTTCAATAATATTTTTTACATTCCAACGTTGCAAACTCGAACATTATGTTTCCCAACTGTCCAAGTTTTACTGTCATCGCGAAATTATTTTCATCCCAAAAAGGATAAAAAAGAATTTTTTTATATTTTTATTATTGTTATTTTTTTTTTTCATTCGCAAAAAATGGGGAACTCTATTAAGTTTTACATAATCGGAGCGCATTTAATGAAAGAGGCCTTGCGATTATGCAGGTATAGCGAGAAAAGCGTCTAGCCAGTTGCTGCGTCTGCGGAGGTTCGATGGTTGTCCGCGTAGACGACGGAAAATCGATCCGCGCGACGAAGCTCTGCTCCACTCGCTCAAACTTTAATCGAGATGATTCACAACGAGCATTTGGCGTACTCGGTGAATGAGTCACGTACGCCATCCCCGCGCGCTTTGCCAATGTCTAGAGTGTTTTCTCTTCCTTTCCCGTATCCTCGAATCACCGATAACCAACCAACAACCACATCATTATTTTTTTTCTACTTAAAAACGATGCGCTATCGATTATTCATTGCATTTTATTTCAATGCGGCATGACGATGTGACTTATGAATGACAAACGCTCTTGTTCGAGTCGGAGACGCGACAGGATCGGATGATGGACGAGCTGAAAATACCGAGTCAGGAAAATATTCAAATGATTAGAAGTTTTTATGAAAAATTTCATTTTCCTCGTAATTGCTGATTTTTTATTTTTTCCGGACCTCGAGGCGTCGGAAAACATTTTTCTTTCGTTTTCTGATGATTTTTTATTATTTTTAATGCAATTGCACAATTTAAATTATTATAGTTTTTATAAGAAATTTTATTTTCCAAAATTTTCCCTCGGGGTTGCCCATTTTTTAATTTTTTTCGTTTTTTTTTTTTTCGGGATCTTGAGACATCTAAGGGCAAAGAACCAAAATTTTGTTAATCAGTTGTCGTTTTGATGCAACGAGTTTTCCCAAACCTCGTCATTCAAATGGAAAATTTAATTATGACCATAAATCGATTAGTTTTTTCAACTCGAAAATTATAAGGACTCGATAAATTGGAATTTATTTTAAAATAAAATAAATCGTCAATAAAAAACGTATAATTTTTCCGTGCATTCGAACGTCACTCACTCGAGTCTCATCCATTCGGCTCCTAGCCCATAAATATATACATCGAATTGCAACATTATTGAGCACTCACACGTGTAATCTGTATAATATTCGTGCACGGCAAAGCTATAAAGCAGAAAATAGGGCTTTCTCTACTTCACTCTCCCTTTAGCTAGAAATTGGCCTTCCCTTGAGTTTTCCTCCTCGATATTGGTCGCCGCGCGGCCCAACTAGTTCAGGTACGAATCCCCGAGGTCGAGATCGGTGTCGCCGCGGCAGCACACCGGCGGGGCGAGCCAGTGTCTCGGGGGGTCACGCGACTAGAATCCCTGATAACTTTTTTCACGTAAAGGGTGTCGCCACGATCTGATGCAATTGTTATGAAAGAGCGAGGGAATGATTTTCCAAAACAAACAAAAATCCTTTTTATCCAAAACATCACGAAAATTACGAAAATCCAAAAATAAAGACTAAAAAAAAGAAAAAAAAACACACAAAAATCCAATAAAAATGACGAAATTTTCAAAACTTTTAATTAACTAAAATTTCATTCGATTAATTACGAGTGTTAATCAATCAAAACGAAGATTGAACAAAAAAATAATTAGCGAGCGAATGGTAAGAAAAAATTGAATGAAAAAAATGTAAAAAAACGAAAATCCGATAAAAATTACGAAATTCTAAAAACTTTTTATTAACAACTTAATGAAATTAATTGAAAGTTGGAATCGATGCAAATTTTCCAAAAATTCGACATTTTTATCGAATTCTCGTTTTTTTCTTGTTTTTTTAGATTTTCATTATTTTTTCATGTTTCGATTGATATGAGTTTTTTTATTTCTTTGATAAACCATTCGATCACGAATTATTTTCTCGTCCAGGAGCTCGCCTCGAGTTTCCGGACGCACACTGTACAGGCAAATATTAGTCTATTCTATTTCAGACAACGAGTAGACACTCGAGCTGTGTGCTACCAATATCAAAAGGTATACTCACGTTGACTCTGTATGCTGAGGGGAAGGCACGAGGGGCAGAGGATGAGAACGAGCGTCGATGTGTCGGGCGCCTCACTGTCTCTGCGTGTCGTTCCTTCCACCTCGACCACTTTCCCCTTGCCGACGACCGATCGATGCTTTTCCAACATACATGTTAGATATACCTCATAATAACCAAAGTGCAACGAAAAAAATCGCAAAAAAATCGCAAAAAAATGGAAAAAAAATGTTAAAAATTAAAAAAAAAAATACGTGAATCCGAAAAATTTGGAAAATCTTGTTTTAGCATCCGATGCAACTGATAACCGAGGATCCCATTCGCATAAATCGCGAAAAAACTGAAAATGACAAAAAAATAGTCAAAAATTAAGATAAACTTTGAAAATTTCGATAAAAAAATGAGCCAGGAGGCTCAGGATCAGAGGAACACGAGGGAATGAGGCGGAGTGAGACGTAGAGAAGAAAAATGATGGGAAAAGGGAGAGGGGGGCTGCTCAACACGATAACGTCCCGAGGAGTCGCGTAGCTAAACTATCTCTCGCCTCGCGTCTTGTCCGCCGACGCTCTTTCGTCTCACCAATTGACCGGACAAGAATAGAGAAAATAATTCTTCTCAATTTGACGCAATTTAAAGGAATTAAGCCGGACGCGATCTCTTTTCCGTCTCTTTTTCTTTATCCGAGCTCGCTCAACCCCATGGGAGACGCTTTCCTCTCATTTTATTCAGCCCCATCCCCCCTCCTCGTCGCCTTTCCGCTCTCGAGGATTCTTCCGGACACGAAAATATTTTAATCTCGTTTCAGGATTACGAAATTATTGATGTGACTCATTAAAGGGATGGGAAAAACCAGCGCTAACGCTCCGTCATGAAATTTCATTACCCTCGAGTTGGCTAAGTCGGAATGCAACCCCCCGAGTCCAACACACTGGGTCTTTTTGACCCCAAACATTTTCCGCCCGGAATTCTTTGGCATTCATCGGCAATCATCATTTTGCCAATCGATTTTGCTTTCCGAAACCATTTCTCAATACAAAAAACGTTTTCACACGAAAAAAATAATGAAAAAGTCATATTTACCGGAATTAGACGATTTGAAAAACATCTCGGGTCAGATTGACCCAAGATACTCTTAAAACTGTACTCGGAGGATCGTTGATCGTGAGCCTCGCCAAAAGGAAAAATGAATTTCGTTGCATCGATGAAAAAAAAAGAGAAAAATTGACGATTTATTTAATTTTAATGATGTTCTTCATCTTTCATGCCCATTTATTATTCTAGGGGCAAAAATCAATCATTTTATCCTCACAATTTAATCTAAATATAAACAATAAGCTTTGGCAAAGAAAAAAAAAAAAAATTCGTTGCTTTCCATCGATGCAAACTTCACCGTCGTATTTTTTATGACGAATGCCCCAGCTCGAACGCATAAACATTCTTTTCTCCTAATCGTCTCTGGCCGCCTTGATCCGGAGATGCAAAACAGAATAATCGTCTTTTCAAATGAGTCTGGCTCCTGGCTAATGTGTGTGCAATATTTATCAAGTTTTTTACAATCGTTGTCACTGTTTCGAGGGAAGAAAAAATATAACGAGCTTGGCACTCGGTGCTAAGCTCTATTTTTCTTGTCGCTATTATTTAAGCCAGACTTACGTTCGCGATAGCCGATTAAACGCTCCCTCCCACTTCTCCATTTGATTTTATTCCTTTTCGATTTAATTCGCCGATTAATTCCATTTTCCTTCTCGTCGTCTACGTCATCGCAATAACAACGATATCGAATCGAACGTTCCTCAAAATAGAATCGACGCCGCCCCGAGCCTCCAACAGCGAGACATTCCTTTTTTTTCTTTTATTATCATTTACACAAGTCTCCTCTCAACAAAGTTACACATTTTCTTGTCCAGCACGATTACGTTTAATTTTTATCGTCACAATTGCTTCATTCATTTTGCCTTAGCTCTCGACTATTTTTTTTCATTTGCTTCAAGTTTGCTTCGTTAAAAATAAACGAAAAATTCATTTTTTATTCATTATTTTAATAATTCATGCAGTCGTTACTATTTTTCTAGTATTTTCGCTTATCGGTGACTAATGATTCATGAAAATTCATGACACTCGAGTAAGCAACGATATGTACGTACTTTTTACATTCATTGTTTGTTCAATTTTAAAAACCAGCACAATTTTCCTACCGATTTTCTCTTTCGATCCTAAAAAAAGATGGTGGAATTGAGTAACAAAACAAAGAAATCGCAACGTTGGAGCTCTCGATATTTAATTTTTCAGCTTTTTCCTATTGTCATTAAATGTTTCACATTAATTATTCATCGTTTTATTAAACTAAATTCTCTTTGCGACGATCAAACAATTCCCATCTATATCGGACGATCCGCGACGAGTTTCCGTTTACATATGTCCTCATAGATTGTCCATTTTTTTCTATTATTTATCGTCGTCCAATTAGCGACTATGCGTAGCTTGGTCAGCTCCAGTGGAAGGTCGAGACCGAAATACGACGTTGGCATATGAAATTTTTCGCAAATAATTACAAAGGCAGTTGGTCAAGTTTGCCTTTGATTAGCTCGGCTAGCCTTTTCGAATTTATGCGAAAAAGTGGATTTCGCGAAATGAAACGATGTGCGAAGACAAACGAAGAGAATTTTGGACAAAATTTTAAAAACATCGTAAACAAAAAAACTGCGCTTTTTCTGTGTCACAAAGAAAACTCGAGGGAATCGTGCACGAAACATGTTCCGAAGCCGTAACCGCCGACGACCCCCTGACGTGCGATTATTCGTTGTTTTTTTTTTTATTTCCAAGGATGCAAATTCCAGTCTCGTAAAAATGGTTAGATCATCAGGCATCAATGTTCAGTATATTTCACCACTCGAAAGCCTTATATATTTTTAAAACGCATTTATTTCGCTTTACGATTTAACAAGCTATTCATTCCTTCGGATTCCTTCGTGTGATATTCACGTTTTTCTCCCTTCTCCCTTAATTATTAATAGAGCATTAGTGCACGATACAACTCGGCCCATTTATAAGAGTAGCTGAATAATAAATCGAGACATTAGAGGATGAGACCGAGAGAGCTATATTTTATAAATAGATTCGCTCGACTGAGGGTTACGGTCACATATCTCAATCGCACATTCCGATCTCCATTCATCTAGTCGTTGCCGATCATCTGGGATCGATGACGAAGCGAAGAAATATTTTTTTAAAAAATTTCAAACGTTTTGTTTTTGTATATTAAAAAACAAATTTGGATTTTTGCATTTTAGTTTATTTTATTTCTTAATTTTTTTTTTATTCTCCGATTAGCTCGACGATATTTACAAAGATGTACGAGCGTCTGCCGCATATTGCCGCAATTTTCAGTTGTAGCGAAAGCACTTTGTTGCGTGTCACATGTTCGTGAAATAACGCCAAGCTTTATAATTACAGTCTTTTTTTTCTTCACCCTCGACCGTCAACAAATAAATATCTTGGGCTCGTTTTTTGCATCACCGTTTCCGAGGGTATCGATTCGTTCTCTCGCTTCTACAGGACGCTAGTTCTCGAGACACCATATTGTCTTGCTCAAATATTTAGTGAAGAAAATAATTTCGCAAATTTTTATGTTTTTTTAACGAAATTCTCATTTTCTGTTGGTCAGAAGTTCATGAAAATTTTAATTCCTTCATTATTTTTCTTAATTTTTCAAATTATTATGAAAAAAATGTATTATTTATTTGAACAATTATTTGTGAAATGGATTTCGGACAAAATGATCGATCCTGTCGAGGGCTGATGCAGTATCAAACGAATGCCCACGATTTCCGATTGCATAGTTGCGAATAAAATAGCACATGCTGATCGAGCCAGCGCAATTTTCGCGCTCTTGGTTCTCCACGAGTTTTGCGTGCGACGCCAGGCACGAGTCTCGCGTCTGGTCGTTGCGGCGCCTCCGACTTTACCCCTCGATGTATTGCTCCCGTTCGCGTCCCGTGAGGTGCTCGACTATCGCGTCCCTTTCGCTTACTACAGACTACGCGGAATATAGGGAACGCCTATTGAGCCACGAACAGTACAACGAGTTCGTACCTTGCCATGTTGAGAGATAAAGGGCTGGGGATAAGGTCAAAATGCGAGGAGTCGAGGGCCAACCGACTTCCTGGTTGCCATGTAGAGAAGTCTATTTTAACCCCCCCCCCCCCCCCCCCCCCCCTTTTTTTTTTCCCCCCCCCCCCCCCCCCCCCCTTATTTTTCTTCCCTCTCCCGGCCCCACGTGCTCATTGAATGAGGGGGGGGGGTCCATTTTTTCCAAGCCACAAATACTCGTCGTCACGTACACGCTTCTTAGAAACTTACGAGCGAATCCAATTTCCCAATGAAGTTTACATGACGATTTTAGAAACCAACTCTAGACCTCCGACCCCTCGACAACTCAGCACTTACATTTTTTAAGAGACAACACCCTTCGTGTCGTGACCATGGGTCAAAATGACCCCGATTTTGAAAAATTCATATCTCCGGTTAAATTAGACGAAAAACTTTGGTTTTTTAATGGAGAATCACGTGAGCCTCGGGAAATTTTGCTAGAAGTGAAAAAAATAATGGATTATTTGGTAAAATGAGAAATGAGAGGAAAGAGGGCGCGCGTTCTAGGCTCGAAAGAATGAAATATATTTTTTGAACGCCTGAATCATAATTTGTAGATTTTTATTTGATTTTTTTCCAAATTCAATGTTACAGTGGCCTCAATTTCCAAGACCTCATGGCAAGGCAAGGAGTCATCGATTCGCCACCGAAGACTCCATTCATCATGGGTTCCGAATGTTCCGGAGACATCGAGGCAGTCGGCGAGGGAGTCGAGAACTTCAAAGTACGAAAAAACTCAATTCCTCACAATTTTTATCCCCCGAAAATAATTCAGAGATCAAAGAGAAAGGAATAAACTGAAGAACGTGAACATTTTTTATTACACAGTCGGAATTTCGATCAAAACACTTTTTTTTTTTTTCGTCTTTCCAGTCAACTCGTTATCGAATGCTAATTCCTCGACACGCTTTACGTCATCGCCTTGTCCAATCAAACTCCTCATCTTTATTGCTACATCATCCCTCAATTTTATCAAACAGGATATTTCCCTTGATGCCCTTCAACCCCGAGACCACCCTCGACGAAATTACATTTCCTTCGAGAGCTTTACCGACCTCATACTTTCCTCAAGTCCAGCCAAACCGCCCCAAACTTATGTCCTTCGTTCTCCTTCATTTTTCCTCCCACTTTTCCTCACTCATCGTGTTTTTATTTCTAACAAAGCAAAAAAGAAAAAGCAAACAACGATTTTCTTTATTTTATTACTTTCGTCATTTTTCCACGACCAAAAAAAGTCTCACGAGCTTTTTTATTATCTTCTGGCAACTGGAGATCAACTTTTTATCTTCAGGCCCATTGGGCTCGATTTTTTCGAACTTATTTCAACTGAGAATTTAATTTTCATCATAAAGCGATCGGTTTTTGAGACCAGAAAAATCTTTCGACTCGAAAAATGTGGATTTTTATTGATTATTCGTTCCATTTTTAAAATGATCCACATATTTCGAGCCAATCAATTTATTTGAAGGCAAAAACCGCATTTGCAGCAGAAAAATCTCGCCTCATCGATCCGTTCGAACGTGAAAAAACATTTTTTTTTCGATTTTTATTTGAAAAATATCAATTAATTTAATATAAAAATTTGTATCTCGAGAATTTATCAATTTTTAGGTCAAAATTTTAAGTCTTCTCATCGAGCTGGGGGCTCATTTTCATTTGGTTAGAAAAATCATTCCCGTATCTACATTGAGATAGAAAAGACAATAACTCAAGCCTGGGAGGGATATCGAAAGAGGGAGTGTCAGGCACCTTTTGCCATATTCCATGCGACCCCGCGAGCTCGTGTGAGTCGTCTCAGGGTCGTGGCCACCATCGTACACGTGTAAATGACCTGCTCGTCGGGGTGGTTGAACCGAGGATCCCTCGAGAGGAGGAAACAGGGGTCGCAAACCTAAAAGCTTTTTTTTACCACTCGATCCGAGAGCTCAATTCTTTTTTTTTTTTTTTTTTTTTTTTTTTTTTTTTTTTTCTTTTTTTTTTTTTTTTTTTTTTTTTTTTTTTTTTTTTTTTTTTTTTTTTTTTCTTTTTTTTTTTTCTTTTCTATATTCACGAACTTCGCATTCGCGTCTGCCCCGAGTGCAACGAAATTTTTATTTTTCGCCTCGACAAAACTTCAAATTCGATTTTTTCGACCCGAAAAAATATATCGGCTCGGAAAATTTGCAGTATTTTGAAAATTTAGAAGCATTTTTTTGAATTTTCTGCTTCTACGTATTTTTTTTGCTTCTCAAAATGAAAAAATGCAATGAATTGTCTACAATTATTGAGATTTGAGATTTATGTTCTCGTTTATTTATTCCACGGTCCCTACGAATTTGACAATTTTTCTATCGATTATTTCTCGCTTTGAATAACATTTTTGTCTTTCCAACAATAAAACTTGTATAAAGTTTCTTAAAAAACGAAATTCCCGTCATTTTGATCGAAAATTGTGGAAATTTTGATTTCTCCTGCAGAAAATTTTCGAAATTTTCATGTTTAATTTTAAAAAATTTAAGATTCAACTCTTTTTTTTTTTTCTACAATTCGTGTTTTCTTCGCCACAGACGATGTGGCGACGTGTGGTACAGTTGGAGAGTAAATAATGTTTGTTTATTTGTTTACTTTAGGTAGGTGATCGAGTTGTCGCTTTGCCGGACCACAAAGCTTGGTCCGAGCTTGTCGCGGTTCCAGCGACATCGGTTTTCGCTTTGCCAGAAGGTATGAGTTACTTGGATGCTGCAGCGATCACGATGAACTACACTGTCGCTTACATTCTGCTGTTCGACTTGACGTGTCTCACGCCTGGCAAGAGTCTTTTGCTTCACAGTGCCGGAGGTGGCGTGGTACGTATTTTCCCGATGTCGACGATTTTTCTCCAAAAATCGCGATCTCGAAAAAAAAATTAAAAAAAAATAATCTGATGAAATTCGTGGCTGAAGTTGATGATTCAGGGCTCGCCCACGTGGTCACGTTAATTACCGAACATTCGATGAAATTACGATCGAGAAAATGGTTGCCTCCCCATTTTGGACTCGAGAAAATCGACTGGACAAGCTTTGGAGGAAATTCGACATTTCAACGTTGAACCAGAATCGTTCTCACTCGAATTATTATTTTTCTAACCGATGCTCGAGCTCCGTGCTCGAGTTTTCTTATTTAGACAAATTTCTTAACACATTTGTTCGTTGATCGTTAGCGATGAAAGAAAGTCTCACACGAGACGATATTTTACTAAGGACATGGAGCAGTCAGAGTCAGAGAAGCATAGAAAGAAAAGAATTGAAAGGGCGACGTCAATTGTGAGGGATTCGAAGTATGCGAACGAGCACGAGTGACCGTCACATAGTCAGGCTGTGAGTACGGGCGTACGTGTTGAAGGAGCACGCAACCAGAGACCCAGCCAGAGCCAGCACTATATGAAGCTTCTCGTTTCACCACATGCCAGTCCTTAATTATCCAATGAAACTTAACGAGACGTCGCTAAGGGCACTAAAATCCCACGACAACTAGACAGCCGCGCATCGACTTGATACTCGTATTACAAACCCTCAAAAGCTTTTCATTCGTCGAATCTCCATTCAGAGTAAAATCCATTCAGAATCGTTCATTACCAACTCTAAACGTCACACCTAAAGAAAAATATATATCCGGAGCTTCTATACCGATTCCAAACCACCGAACGTTAAAAAATCCTTAAAAATCTGTCTCGATTATGCAAATTAAAAATTTTCCTAAAACCTCCGTGCAGAATCGTTGATTACAAACTCTAGACGTCACGGACGGAATTTATTTTTCCAAGAAAATTCAATATTTTTGCAAACTCCGTAGAAAAACTCGTGAAATTTAATTTTTTATTTTTTATCGTCTCCAATATTTTTCGTTTAAATGAAAAATAATATTCGAAGAATTTCCGTGACGATTAGTTCGGCAAATTCAAGTTGGCGAGCCGGCATCGCCCAAGATTCGGCCCGACCGATCAATACTGTTCAACAGGTTACGACTACACGTACTCTCCCCCCTCCTTCCTGCCGCGAGGCCACCCGATGGGCGAGTCTACCAACGGAAGTTGGCAAAATGGAAAAACCAACTCCTACCCTCTGAGTGAGTGTCGAAGAGGGTGGCTCGCCAGGATAAGGGATGCTGAGCCGTGGTCCTCACTAGCGCCACCAACCGACATGCTATTCATGCTGACGTACCCGTTGCCTGGCAACTCGCTATTCCACCTACGCCCACCCTCTAACGTCTCCAACTATTTTACGCCGTATAGATCCTCGCCTCGACATTTCCTTGCGTTTTATTCATTTTCCGACAAGATATCACGTCCTCGTTGCATCGCTTTTTTTTTTTCTTTATTCATTCTCGTCCTACCCGATCGATCGATGCTCATGAAAAAACCTTCAAAACCAACGATTCTCCCACAAGATACAGTTTTCTTCTTTGACCAACATTCCTGAAGATTTAGGAAGCTCGCTACGTACGACAATATGATAAGAATTCAATCAAATTTGGTTATGTTATTCTTTGGCATCGAATACGATGACACAAATTTTTTTACATTTTTCGTCTCCAGAGTTGTCGAATTATTTGACTTTACAAGATGCAAAATATATATTTATATATATATATATCTGATTCCTATGCTTGTGCATGGAAACTCAACTGTACCAACATGACAAAATTGTTGCGTATCCTCACCATCCTTAAAAATGAAAATTTCAAAATTTTGAAAATCTTCTGCATTAGAAAAACGAAAATCTTCACAATCTCCGATTAAAATCAATGAGTTTGGAGTTTGCATCGCTGAAACGCAACAAAACATTTTTTTTGCTCCGGTAAATCTCATTATTTCAATTCGTAATTAAATTGTGATGATAAAACGAGCGGTTTTAGCCTCCAGAAAAATATATCCTTTTGAAAAATGTGGATAATTTAATAAGCTAATAAACTCGTAAATAAAAATCAATATTTTCCGTTTCATTCCAACGTTGCAAACTTCAGCATCGCTAAAATCACGAGAATATCATATTTTAAGATTATTTACATTTAAGACGATGAAAATCCAAATAGCCATGTTGAAAGTATAAGAATTTGTGTTTACCATTATCGGGCACGTTTTATTGAAAGAAACCCGAGCTCCAAGATATTTTGGCTTTTCAAAAACATGAAAATTGGAATAGAATCGGAAGCTCGTTCGAGCGGAAATAAAGCAGCGAATTTTCATGGGATTCTCGTTGATTCGATAGTGCGCTCTATATAGCATGGTCATCGACCACTATCCGGCGCGCAGTGCTCGACCGCGCCCGTCTGAGCCCAGCTTTTCCGCTCGCTCGACCCACCACATGCTACTCGAGACATTTTCACGAGAACGAAAAATTTCATCGACTTTATTTCAACGAGTAACGAATAAAACCGAATTTTAGTCTCTCGATCGATCCCTTTTATTTCCTTTTGCTCGTTTTTTTTTTCGTCACAAATCCAAATTTCGTCAGTCACACGTTTTAGGAAAAAAAAACAAACCCACTTTTTCGCTTCATTCTCTCGATTCGAACGACTCGAGACGAAAGCCCATGAACAAAACCCTCGAGCAAGTATTTCGCAGCATCTTCTTGGAAATAATGAATGCCTACTTGTCTTATAAATTCTCGTAAATATCTTTTTCCCTTCATGTTCGTCTCCCTTTATCTTTTCAGAGCTTGATCAAGACCACACAGACTCCTCCTCTGTCCAGTCTTTTTAACGCACTTATAAAAGCGTCTTTATGAATGAAGACTCGTGATTCGTGTTTGTTCGGGCCACCATTTTAATTACATTTTAATCACAAGCTCTTACATCGATCCGATATTTGATAAAATGATCAATCACCTCGAACACCTACGTCGTTGCTATCAAGATAATTCCATCGACGTTACCACACGATTTCAGAAAATCGTTTGTCCATTTAATTCCTTTAATGAGAAAAAAATAAAAATAAAATTCCAGTTTTTAAGAACGTGGGAAGGGAAAATCGCCGAGTGAGAATTTCCAGCGTCAGAATTTTTTGGGATTCGTTAAAAATTATTACGGACATTATATTTGTTCATGTTTTCGACTTTTTTTCTTTTTTTTTTACAATTTTTATACGTTTTTTCGGCATTTTGACGTTCGAAAAATTTGAAATCTCGGATTTTGCTCCACGTCCTCCCACAGTCATGGGCTTTGCAATTTTTTCATAAATTTTTTTCGATCACAGGGCCAGGCTGTTGTCCAATTGGCTAAGACCGTTGAAGACGTCACGATCTTTGGCGTTTGCAGCAAATCGAAGCACGAGGAGCTCAAATCTGTCGGTACGATTGACCATCTCCTTGAACGTGGCAGCGACTACAGCTCGGAAGTCAGAAAGTAAGTCTTCCCTGGTGCAGCTCATGAAAATTTTGATTAAACTTTATTTTTCACGATTAACGAACGGACGAACGTAATATTTTTTTTCTTCTCCGATGTGCAGAGTATCTCCCGAAGGCGTTGATATCGTTCTCGACTGTGTCGGTGGCGAGGAGTGGAACAGAGGATTTGCCTTATTGAAGCCCATGGGAAAATATGTTCTTTACGGATCAAGCAACGTCGTGACTGGCGAAACGAAGAGTTTCTTCTCTGTTGCCCGAAACGTGAGTAGAAAAAAAAACCCAGAAAAAGTAAAAATTCGGAATAAATATTTAAAAAAATGGAATTTCGTTGCATTCGATTGACGCGAACTTGAGAATCGTAAGAAAAAAAGCGCGATTAATGGTTTGCAAGAGTTTGTCGTAAAGTTTTCTAACAGAGAATGATTTCCCGTTGCGCAGTGGTGGACGATGGACAAGGTATCGCCGATAAAGTTGTTCGAGGACAACAAAACGTTGTCAGGATTGAATTTGCGTCGTTTGATGCATCAGCACGGTGCACATGCATTTGTGAGGAGAGCAGTGAAGCAAGTGTACCAATTGTGGGCAGATGGGAAGATAAAGCCCCGCGTAGATTCGACGTGGGCATTGGAGGACGTGCCGGAAGCGATGCAAAAGATGCACGACCGCAAGAACATTGGTAAAATCGTATTGGACCCGAGTCTGGAGCCGAAGCCAAAGCCGATGACCCCGGCGAAGGGCAAAGGTAAGGACAAGAAGGCGGCCAATCAGGAGGACAAGAAAGCATCGAGCGTGGACTCTGAGGAGGGCGAGAAGAAGAAGGAACCGGAATTGACAAATGGAACGTCCGAGGACAAATCCGACAGCGGTGAGTGCTGGAAATTTTCGTTTCTCCAAAATTTTCCCTCGTCCTTGAAACGCTCCATGAAAAAAACAAAAAAAAACAAACAAACGAAATTTCCTTTTTTTACAGATTCGAAGGAAAAGGAATCAAGCTGAATTACCAACGGGGCTGACAAGGATTAAAGGCGAAGGTCGTGATCGAGGAAAGAGAGCGTAGGGTATAAGAGAAAACCGATGAACCGACACGACACTATGAAAAACACACACGAAAGAAAATTTCATATTTTTATTTGTTTATATTCGTTCCGACGTCATACGACGATTGTTTCGAGCTCTAAAGACCGACGGAACCACGGCGGCTCTTCGCTGAGAGAAGAAAAACGCGCAACCCTCGCGAAAATAAAGAAAAAAAGGAAAAAAAGATGGAAATTTGACGGGAAAAAATATCGACAAGGCGTGTGGCAACTAAGATAAGTAATCAACCAAATAAATATCAAATTTTGACGTGGTCCACAATAGTAGTTTGCAGTTAACAATATTAGAACGAAAACGAGAAGTTTGAAGTGATGAAAAAAGGCGATTTTATTTTTAATACCATGAGTGGGACGATGTTGAGCTCGCCCGATATCCAAATAGATGTCACCTTTTATTTTCCATATCCAAAACAATGCGATAAGCCCATTATTATTATTAATAAATAATAATAATTATTATTATACATGGAAAAATAATGTCATGGAAAATATTGATTTGCGAACTCGTAAATATATATTTAAAAACACGTAACAAAACATTGACGAAATACTGTACGAGCTCTATATCCGACAAATTATTCGGTACACGAGGACGGGGGGGACAAAATACATTTATTTAAATCGTCTATAAACTTTTCGAATAAATCCAATTATCGCTATTTCTACTATCCAAATATAACGCCTGCGATCGCTAAATAATAATAATCCTGCTGATAATGCCTCGTCACATAAATTTGTATATTTTTTTAAAAATAAATACATTATTTAATTCGCTCACGACGAACGCACATCGAAATGAAAAAAATCACTCAATTTTCAAAATATATCGATCACGCCGAAACAGAGAAAGCGTTTTTTACACATTTAAACATTAAAATGAAAGGCCTTCGTCAAAGTATCAATAATAAACGAGCATCCTCATATTTTCCGCTCACTTTTACACTTTTTTAATATACATATATCCAACATTTGTCAAGCTCGTGCTTTACTAAGGCCTCGGAAAACTTTATTTTTACATTTACTGCCAATTTTATCGTCACCTTTGCCTAACCGTCACAAATATCTTTTCTATTACAATTTTTCAACTTTTTATATCGAACTTATAGATTTTTCAACTCAAGCTAAAACCAATGAGACACTTTTTTCGATGTTGGCGAAATATTGAGACCACTTATGCATATCTCCCATGAGGAAATTCGTGAAATTATAGATTTTAGATTAACGTCGATGACCAGAAAAAAGATTCATTGAAAAGTAACAAAAAATTATATTTACAATCAAATCCATTGAATGCCAAGAAATATTTTCTTCTTTTCAAATAACGAGGTTCATTTTTAATAAATATGGGATTTTATTCAAATAAATGGCATATTCATTACGTTCAAATAAAATTTTTATTTATTTTGAATAATTCACAAGGTTGAAATAAATGTCTATTACTTTGGCATTTAAATTCATTTATTTCTTTCAGTCAAATCAATTTTATCGATTTTTAATACATCTTTTTTCTAACTGTAATTCGACTGGACCCGTAGCTCAAGATTTTCTCTAAATTTCGTACAAAAAACCTCGACTATTCCTATTTTGCTACTTTCCACTTTGCACGAATGAAAATTCAATTTTTACTTCGATTAACTTGCGATGAAAATACGATGTTGGAGTTTGCATCGTTAAGATGTAACGAAATTCCTTTTTGCATCCCCTGAAGTCCATGATTTCAGAATGAAACTGCCATGAGAACGATCGATTTTCGCCCGAGAAAAATAAATCGGTTCGAAAAATTTGGATCATTTGAAAAATTAAAGAAATTTTAAAATAAACACTCAATATTTTTCGTTGCAAACTTCAGCATCGTACAAAAATTCACATCGCTACTTCGTCGAGCGAGAAACTAACAAAACCTCGTGGACCCTCTAAGTACGAGAAAAAAAAAGGCGATTCGTTTTTTTTTTTCCCAAAAAAAAAATAAAAAACAACAAGCCCGAAATTCAAAAAAAAAAAACCCCCAAAAAACCACAAACAAACAAA
>JAPYYS010000907.1:0-73566 GCA_030522525.1 Campopleginae sp. 14b
AAAAAACAAAAGAGAAAAAAAAAAAAAAAAAAAAAAAAAAAAAAAAAAAAAAAAAAAAAACAAGGAATTATTAGAAAAATGGGCTATCGGTGTTATTGGTGGCTAAGAAAGAAAAAAACGAAACGATAAATGTTTGTAATAAATAAAAAACGATTAATTGAGAGACAGAGAGAGATAGATAGACACGTTATGTGGCATTCCTGTATCTGTTAATGCAAAGAGCTAGGTGTACTAAATTCTATGGGAAAAACAACAACAATTATTCATGCCGCAGGGCCGTAGAACAAATTGGCGATCCGAACAAATGAATGGGAGTTTTGTTTGCTTTTTTCTTTATGCCTTGTTTCATAGTTTCTTCTGGCAGGTTCTCCGTGGCTGATCTTGGAGATGCTTCCTTCGGTGGGTCCCCTGTCTGTGGCACTTTAGGCCAATTAACAAATATTTATTCCCACGACGTGGTCGAAGATGCTGTTTCGGGCCCTGATTCAATATTTTCTCTGGACCTTACATTCAACACGTTTCACGATCTCTCTCACCTTTCCAGGTGGAAGGGGAAATTCATCGCTAAGTTTGTTTTAATTTTTATTATTCCTGGTTTTGTTTTTGTTTTTGTTTTTTTTTTTAATTTTTTATGTTTTCTCGTTGGTTTTTTGTTTGTTTGTTGTTTTAAACACAGAACCATGCGAGGCGAAGCTTTATGGCAAACGTCGATTACTCACTCGCACTCGCACTCATTCGCTTGCACACACCCACGTATACGAATCCCACATTCATGCCAAAAAAATCCTTTGACTAAGTTTTTTTCTCTGGATCTTTCGATCTCAATCCCGATCCGCTTCTGGTCTCATTTATTTGCTTGCGGTCTTCCTAATCCTTCTTTCCTCAAACCGAAAAGCCAGCAACTCCCTAACACCGACTCATTCAACCCCCATAATTATGAAAAAAAATTTAACAATCTTTCGTCTACTGCCATCCTGACCCTTTTCTCCGACCCGGAAGTGATTCAAAATTAAGTCCATGTCGGAAAGACCGTTCGACCTTCGAGGACAAATAAAATAAAAATCTCAATTCTTTTACGAGCGACCTCGATCGATCCCTTCAATAATCTCGTTGATTATTTCGTCGGGACGATGAATACGTTTGTCAATTATCGGAACAACATTTCTTTGTCGTTATCCTGAAAAATCTAATGGCTCTAAGTCTCGGAGTTTCTCAAATTTCGTTTCCTTTATCTTTTTTCTTGTTTTTTTTTTTTTTTTTTTTTTTTTTTTTTTTTTTTTTTTTTTTTTTTTTTTTTTTTTTTTTTTTTTTTTTTTTTTTTTTTTTTTTTTTGCTTGTCCGGCGATTCGATGATTGACTGAAATGAATTTTTCATTAAACTTACTGGTCAATTTTGTGGAAAAAAAAACAGAGATTATTCTGGAAGGGAAAAAGTTTGCGAGAAACACGATTGTTAGGACGTTAAGGAGCGAATTTAAGTCGCATCGATAAATGCTTGACCGACCTGACGTATTAGAGAGGCGTACGTGAACGGTGGTCGGACATCGGCGTTTTTGTAGAATTCACGATTCCGTTGGATTTCTATAAACAGAATAATTCAGATCATGAGTTTTCTGATTATTTGGAATAAGCAAAACTGTGTCATTTGCGCAAAAAGTTTTCAACTCTGTGTCGAAATAATGCCATGAAATGATTTTATTTAAACGTCAAGTTTCGTTTTAGCGTTTAAAACATTCTGGACAGAAATAATTAACGCGGAAACACACAGAATTTTCAGATTTTCGAAATTTTGACAGGTGTCAAAACAGTTAGTGCCCATGACATTCGTTTTTATTGTTTTCAGCTCGAAGCAAACGTTCGATAGCGAAAGTCATGCTCCAAATGTCTGGAAAAGTGATTAATGATTATTTTTTGAACTTTTAATCAAGGAGGATTGATTATTTTTTGGAAATAATAACGAAAGGATGAGAAAATCGATTTTTGTGACATGCAAAGAAAAGTAGAGAGGAGATCGTTTTTCTGGTGGTTGAAATCTGAGAAAAGTGGATGAGTAGGTTTGACAGTACCTTGTTGGACGTCAAGGCCAGCACGCTCCAGCATGTAGGGCAGCCCTACACGATGGAAGAAGGCGGGCAGCACAAGAAACGGAGAAACAACAGAAGCATCGGTAAAAGAATAGAGACAGAAGAGAGTTCCGATTGATTAATAAACGAGAAATATTGAAAATCAAAGTTGCTAATATTTTTCGGAATAACTTTCGATTATATTTCCATCCATTTTGTCAATTGTTTTACGTGCTTTTTTAATGGGAGTGATTAGTTAGTTAGGGAGTTTTTTTTTTCTTCATTTTATTCTTTTTCACAGCAGGCAGACTCGATGAAGTTTCAAAATTGATTGTTTTTGATGATTGCACGCCTTCGTAGGGAGCGAGTTCGAGGGCTGGGAATTCGTGAGGATTCGTCCGGAGAAGGAAATTTTTTTGTTTTTGTTTGTTTCATTGAATTCATGATTTTGCAAAAATATATCTACGACCTCACCTCCTGCCAACGAATGAGTTGACTTGTCGCTTATTCTTCTTCGTATCGGTACAGCCACATTGGACATGCTTCCAGGCATGCTTGGCATCAATTGCATATTTGAAATATTTGGCATTGGTGGCATCGGGGCTACCCCCGCTGATGGTACCAATTGACCACCACCCGGTGATCTAACCGCCGAAACAAGGGCTGACATTGATACCGGTGAAACTTGAGACACTCCGAAATTCGGTGGTTGTTGGCTCATCAAGCCAGACGACAAATTAAGCTTTGTTAAACTCGAACCCGTCTGTTGATCAGAGAAACAAACCACACTTTTTTTTTCTTTCCAAAGACAACGCCTTGACACACTGGGTCATTTTGACCCGGACCAATTTTTCCAGGAAAATCATCTATCCTTTGGAAAACCCCTCGAGGACTGCTTGGGTTTCTCTTGTGTGAAATTTTTTAAGAATTGAGAGCTTTTTTTTTTTTAATGACTCATTTTCGTATGTCGTCGAAAAATTAACCTACGAGGCTTTGGGCGGAGAGTTTTTAAGCGCATTTTGGTAAACTCAGAGATTAGAGCTCTGCTCAACTCGCTTAATTTTGATCTAAACTGATTTTAAGCTCTATTTACGCTGAAATGGGAAAAAAATGGCGTTTGCAAGTTTGTTTATCGTGAATTTTGATGTTTTGGTGCGAGCTAATGAAAACAAGATAATAATTGATTTATTTTTCTTATTGCTGACCCGATGTTTCGAGGCTTTTACGACAACTGCGTGGACAAATTGGGGTGAATTATAAGTAACTGCGATCGACGGTTTGTTCGGGAAGAAAAAAAGTAAGATCTCCGGAAACGTCGCGGTAATTATTCCCCAGAGTCTTCCGGCGATGTCAGGCAGCCAAAGGGAGAAAATAAGAAAAGGAACGTTCCGTCCATTCGTTTTTATTCTCTTTTTGTTGCTCTTGCTGTGGGCCCGCGAAGTGCGGGTCGGAGCTTTCTCCAGATTGCTAAAAGCAAGGTAATATTGTCCAGGGCTGTGGCTAATGCGATATTGGTATTCTCCGACTGTGGCAACTTGTTAGGGGTTTTAATTAAGGCGATATAAATCGCGAGCCGGCCGAAGCATCGCCGCGAAACGTAGAAACCGAGAGAGCCTCCACGATGAATTATTAATTACAACTTGGTGTATAAATTAACGCGACGCGCTTGAATACGACAATCCTATACCTTTATATCCACAAAGTTATGTAAAGAGAGTCGGACGCGTAAAATCGAAAACTAGCGAGGCGTTGTTTGCGCGACGTCGAGCGAGCAGAGACGAACTTTATAGTAAAATTTTCCCTTAATCGCGAACCTTCGCTCTTGCGGTATTTTCTCTCACATTTCGTGTCTGCGGTTTTTCAAATTTACAGATTATCCGATTCCTCCCCAGCGAAACTTTCGCCTCGCACTCATTCTCGCACAATTCGTACAATTTTTATTATCGAATAAAGTAACAACAGAAAAAATTGAAACTCACCGACGATTCGGACGATTTTGGGGGCTCGGGCGAAGTCATTTGCTTGGCAACGTGAAGATGATGCATCATCGCGCCCAGTCGATCGCGTTCCTTCTGCAGTTGGATCTCCAGTTGAGAAACAACTTGCATTTGAACCCTCGCCTGGGCCGTCGATCTATCGTCCAGCGTATGTTCAGTATTGAGATGTCTAACGAACAAACGAATAACATATTCAACGTTGATGATCAATCGGAATTAAAATCCTCCACAGTGAGTAAAATCTCATCGTCTGACATTGCAAAAGTCAAATTTATCCGATTTCATGAAATTCGAACAGAAAAACGAGTAAAAAAAAGGAAAAAGAACGGCCAGGGAGACTGAAGTAATAAAATTAAATATCGTTCTTCCGGGCACGTTGAAAATTGGGCTTTGATGTCGAGAGATTTGATTATATCCCAAAAACGAATAATGTACGAGAATCGCTGCGAAAGGCACGATTATGGATTTGAGAAAACAAAAAAGAGGCTGGAGATGTGATGGAAAGACGAGAGGAGTTAGTTAAGAAGGAGAATGGTTGGAGGAGCGAGGCTACGGAGAGGTTTTTGGGTTGATTTCGTCAGAGGAACGTAGTGCTGCAAGTCTAGAGGCGAAAAGTACGAAGCCAAGTGACGGAGGTGGGATTAAAGCAGGAAGAGAGGGGGGAGAGAGAGAAAGTCCATAACGATGCGGTCGAACGTCGTGAATATTAATGAGACAAAGGTAATTAGCTTTTTTTTTTTTTTTTTTTTTTTTTTTTTTTTTTTTTTTTTTTTTTTACTAGGGATTTCTCGAACGAGACGAGCCTCCGTATAAAAAAAGAAGGACACGAAGCTTTTCGAAGGCAAGGACCGGATGTCAATGAGATACGCTGACGCGAGCGATTCTTCTTCACTTTCTTTCCTTCCAATCTAACCTCCCCTTCGCAACCAACACCCCGACTACAAATTCAAGCTTTATTCTTCATTTCTTCATTCTTTGTACGACCCCCCCCCCCCCCCCCCCCCCCCCCCCCCCCCCCCCTCCCCTCACCCCCCCTTCATTTTTTAAAACCGTCTCTTCGCCCGTTTAAAACTCAAGCGGTGACGCACGTAATTAATAAATAATGCGCCAGACTGTTCACTCCGTGAGGAACCCTTCGATTATCGTACTCAGTGATTAATCGGATGAATTTTCCTTCGGAAACAGTTTTTTCCCTAATTTTCCTTGAAATTACGAGAAAAAAAAAGGTTTTTCTGAATTTTAATCAAATTCTAATGATTGATGATTGCTCAATCATCACACGATCTTGAATCGATAAACAAAATCAATGGACTCACTTAAGGAATGCTTGATAATCTTCGCAGATGGCTTCGCACCCTGGCCATTTACAAACGCCATGACCATAAAGCGGATGAGCCTTGTCGTTGCACGAAACGTCGAGCGGTTTTTCGTCAATTGTCGTCGTGCCATTAACGTCGCTTCGACGACTCGAGACTATCGAGTTCAGGAGACCTTGAGTCGCAAAATTCAAAGAATCAGATCCGATGACGAGTTGACTACGATGCTTCAGTCTTCGGACTTAAACTTGAGAAATATTTCATTTACTTACCGTTCAGACTCGAGGCAGATTTTGACAGATTCGAGCTCGGCAGGTTATCGCCCCCTTCCGACGACTCCGATTTCCAAGATAGCAAACCATCGTTCGGTTGCATACCTAACGAATACTCAGTTTTTTTTTATCAACGTTCAAACACTCCTTATTTACAAATAAAAATTCGTATAAAAAATCTAATTAAAACGACGATAAAGATCGAACAAACTCTGCAACATTCTTCAGGGCTACTTACGGGGGTTTTAACACCATCCTAAATAAGCCTAACATGATCAGATGGTACAAAAATCATTGCTGTCCGAAATGTGGTCATTCATCGAGCGAAAAATTAGCAAAAAGTCAGAAAAGAATTTTTTTTTTTTTTTCATCTTCAAATAATTCAGGAATTATTTTGAAAGTTCGAATTCCAAAGGGATAATAGGGCTAGAAATGTTGGGATTATTGTCAATTTTTTCGATTTACCTGACGAATGATTGTGTCCTTGGATGCCGAGACTTTGCTGGAGCAGATATTGTCTATGTGTGTTGTGCAATCGTTGCACCAATTGTTGTTGGTGAACGGCGAGTTGGTGCAGAGGTCCGGAAGTCTTTTTCTTGTCGGCCATCTGCGAGAGATGGGCATGTTGGATGACAGTGACTTGGAATTCTTCTTGCAACTGTTGTAGATTTTGCTCGAGCTGCGGGATCACGAGAAAGACAATGTCGGGTTTTTATTTGGGAGCGAACGATCGGCACTTATTGCGGATAATTTTTAGTCTGTTTGTGCGAAAGAACTGTTCAAGGTCACGGAGCAGGGAATTTGGTTGAAAAGCGAGACGCGGAAGAGAAGCAAAAATAGATTCGTCAGGAGCCAAAAATCTCGTCAACCCACACCCTCCTCAGAGAGGGGGGCGGGGGAAGGAAAGCAGATGCAAAAGAATAACGCCTGTGCGTCTCGACGGTGATGAATAAATCACGAGGGTGCCGCGGTGTCTCCGCAATGATGACGAAGAAGAAGACCATGGAGAAAAAAAAGACGAACAAAAAATAAGGGAAGGGAAAAACGTGGCGGGACACAGTCAGAGTTTAAGAGTATAAGTAAGAAGGAGAAAAAAGAAGGGAGGAAAAGGGGGTTGTAGCATTTTATGGGATACCTCGAAGACAAACAACGAGACACAACGGCTGACGGCGTCGCTTAATTGCCCAACCTCACCCTATCTGACAGACCATCCTTGGAGACGTTCTCTATACATGTAACTTCCATCCCTTGGCCCTGACCGAGCCCCTAGCATCGTTTCTTCGCCCCCCCCCCTCCCCCGCCCCTCTCTCTCTCACTCTTTCTCTTTCGCCGAGTCTTTATCCGGCGAATTCCAACCCTACAATTTTTTCATCCCTCATTCGAGCCAACAGGAATATTTCAAGACGTTAGAATCCGTGAAAGCTCACGGACCAAGCGTTTATCACATCAGCATAAATAATAGAGAGAAAACGAAGGAAAATGAGATACCGAGCTTTGTTGACGAAGTTATAGTAAGAGGGAAACTTCACAAACGTTTTTGCCTCTTTCTCCTTTTCCGCACAAAGGTATTCGCGAGCAAGGTCAATCATTTAAACTTGATATTCTGACGTTATCATTTTTGGTTTAAATTCTTTGAAAATTTGCGAATTTCTGAAACTTGGCCGGTAATAAAATCTGATTTTTCGTTCGCTTGCGAGCAACATGGACTGGTAATTAATTTATGAGGAAAAATACAGAAGCGTGTGATCGCCAGGAGCCGGACAGTGGGACTATCTAAATATCCGTGGGTTAGAGGACTGACCGCTGAATAAACATCGCGAACACCCTCCTGACCATAACTATTCGTGCACAAGTCCGAAATATCCTTGAGCTTGTCTCGCTCACTGGCTCGATTCGTTCCTTTTGTGCTTTGCTAGCCACTGGTCAATCCTCCACATCCCCTAGACACACGAGACGACTCGAACACGCGCCTGCTCGAAACCTTATCGTTACTTTTTTTCTTACTGCTTAGCAGTAAACACCGCTCGTCGCCTGGTACCCAACATCAAACCTGCCCCTGCCCTGGCCTCGATCTCATGATCCGACGGACTAATACAGGATTTGCCGTTTGTCAGATAAATCGCTGAATCCTTCAGGATTTTCACAAAATAGCAAACGCTATATAACGCTACAACCAACTCAGATATCAATCAAAGTCTTTTCCCTTCTTTACAACTTTCCTCTCTCGCTGCTATCATCCCCGAAGTGTGGTCAGCAGGATCTTATCGTCGACCAGAATTTATGGACGTTGCTACAAAGACGAAGGATTCTTTCTCAAAAAAAAAAAAAAAAAGAAAAGAAAAACTCTGGCGAAAGAAACTGCAGAATTTTGATGGTTGTGTTGTTCTCGTTTCGCCACAAGCTCGGCGGACCAAGAAAATGGCTAAAAAACGAATGACATTGAGAAGAAACTACGATGCCGAAGTTCGCAGGGTTGGAATGCAACGAAAAATATTCATTTCCATTGACAATTTGTTTCATTTTAAAATAATCCAAATTTTTCGAGCCGATATATTTTTTTGAGGGCAAAAACCGATCGTTTGATAGTCGCATTAAAATTTTTAGTTAAAATAATGAAATTTGCGGAAGAAAAAAAAGGATTTCGTTGCATTCCAACGATGCAAACTTCAACGTCATAAGAAACTCCTTTTTTACAATTTCGTAAGATCTACAGCGGCAAACGTTGACGAGCGTCTACCAGGTGTTTTCACAATCGACGCAATTTTCGAAGAGTCCGATGATCACGTTGCCCGCTATGACTACATCATTTCTTTTTCATATTTGGAATAACTGATTGGATGTCGAAGGAGAGAGTTTCGTTGGCAAAACTAATGGGATCCTTTTAATTTCGATCGTGACAAGAAGAGAGTATACTTTTGTAATTCTTTGCTCGTTGGCTCGATCAACAGAAGGAGAGGAATGAGAAGGTCGTTTTTTGTTTTTATAACCGAGGAGAAATAGTCCAGGGAGTGTAAGTTTAAATTAATTAGTTCGAGGGGATCGTTTACTCACGTTTTTTAAGGATGAAAAGTATCCGTAGCGTTCGTGGTTGGAGCCATGATCGGATGCCGATTCCTTGTGTGAGTAATTAAAAAATAAAATGAATTACTCGGCCGTGGAAAATGATAAATTATAGGGAGAAAAAAAAAAAAATCAAAAAATTAAAAAGTAAATAGAATGGAGAACGTTTGAAACGAACCTGGTGATGTTGCTGTGTAAGGCAAAGCGTATGTTGCTGCATGAGCGTCTGCAGTTGGTTAGGGCCAAAGATCTGTTGATGCAGAAGATGGAGACCGCTAGCAGGGCTGAGCATCATCTGCGAGGATGTCTGAGACGGGGGACCCCCGGGTGGTCCTCCCGTCAGTTGACCCTGGGTAGGATTAGGAGGTGAGCCCCGTAGTGGGGCTTGTGGACTATGCCGAGGACTCGTTTGTAAAGCTGGTAGTAAAGCGACAACTCCCGAACTCGGTTGTTGCGATTGTTGCGAGTTTGTCGGTTGCTTTTGCTGGGTCATGGGTGCGGATGTCACTGCTTGCCCAACGGGACTGATCTTCCCATTGCTTCGATACTCGATCGTAAGATCTGCTTGTTGATGCTGATGCAAAAGCAGTTGTTGTTGATGTTGTAGCAATTGTTCGTTATCGCCAATTCCACCGCTCGTTTTTCGATCCCTGCAGTGTCGATCTCTCTCACGATTCTCTCGGTCCCAAGTTGATTCTCTAGCCTGTTGCTGCTTCAGGGCTGCGAACAATGTGCTGGCCTGAAACAGACAACAACGCAAAACGATACCGTTAACCGGTGGACTGTCGAAATATTTCCAATACCCCAAAAAATTCACTCCTGATGAGTGATTTTTTTCAATAATTCAAAAAATGTCGCTCTTTGATCGAATAAATTGTCGAATAAAATTGTTCACCCCCTCGGTTCTCGATGTCCTGACATCTCCACTGAGCAAAGTCCATACATGTTGAATTGATTCATCGAAAAAGTACAAATGCACGTAAAATGAAACGAGAATAATAATATAGACCGAAAACATTGAATTTACATCGAAACAAGCGAATGACTTGAGGAAGAAAACGTTAGACTCGTATGTATGAGATGAAAAACAAAGCGCATGGATGGACGAAGTAGGAGCAGCAGGGCAGAGACAAAGAGAGGCAGCGAGAGAGTAAAGATGGTAATGGAAATTGGCTGAATATACATGGAAGAGGTTTAAAAGCGAAAGCAAGCCAAAACCACAAGCTACGAGAGGTGGGGCAACGTTCGGACGAGCGGGAGGCCCGAGGATCGAGAGGAAGGGTTGACTGCGAGAGACCCCCGGAGAGCATAGAATCGGGGGGTGAGGAAGGAGATGGGGATGAAGAAGCGAGGGCCGCGTTAGTAGAATCGCAACGGGTAATAATAGGTCCGTTAATGAATTCGCTTTCGCAGTTATACAACCGCGGGGGCCTTAAACTCTCGGTCCTGTATTTCGAACAATATTGATCTTGTCTAATGGCGTTCGAGCAGCGGTTTCTTCTCTTTCTCTCTCTTCTTCGGCTGCGCACCAAGCACAGTCTGTAATTTTCTAGAATTTTGGTGCTTCGCTCCTCGGAGACTTGAAGCCGCGTCCTTAAACGAACAAGCATGTGTGTGCCTTTCTACGTACGTGTGTACGCGTATAACAACGAATGAAAACTCGCTTTACTCTCGTCTTGTTGTCTGACTTTAATGCTTCCTCGCTCCCGTTACAATATCTTTCTATATCTTCGTGTATATCTATATATATGTGTGTGTATGTGCATAATGTTTACATACCGAGAGAATTTGTTTTATTAAGTTGGTGCTATTCCGCAAGTACGTTTCGGAGTGTATGCATACCGTGGGAAAGAGAGAGAGAGAGAGAGAGCGAACTTGATAGGAAAAGGGAAGGAAGGAGGCAGCAAGAAAAGCTTTTGGCGAATCGGAATACCATGCTGGAAGAAGAGTAAAGATTGTGTGGGAGGGAGAGCGAGAGACTGGATGAACAATCGAGAACAGGCACTCCATCCCTTTTTTGAGAGGATTCTGGTTTTATGGTAACAAAGTTGCTTTTCTCCTCTCGAGAAGTCTCTCGGAAATTGAGGATCGTGGAATTGTCGTTGGAGACTTAGAAAGCGTGGATTTAGGCACAATTAATTGTAGTTGAGTGCGGGCGGGCTATGGTGTTTTAGGGTGGTCGACCAACACGAAGCGATTTTTCAGTCTGAGCTGGGCGAGACTCTCGTTCGAGAAATTATTTCAAAATGCAGCCTCGTGTCGTTGATTCAAACTCGAATGTAAGGAACGAACTTCATTTTCTACTGATTCACTTTCGGATAAATTTTCATGGACAAGATTGACGAACTAGTGGATAGAATTTGGCTACAGACTGCGCGAGATCTCGAATAAAGTTCTGCTTCTTATTTTGATTTGGGCGCCCGGACGAGTTTTGCATCTCAAATAAGCTCAGACTCTCGGAATTGAATCCACTCTTGATATCTCTTTTTGTATGTGTCTGATTATATATGTGTAAGCGCATGGATATATGTCTCATCGTCTTTCTCATTTTCCTTTCTTCTGCCCTTCACTATTTTACTCCCTATTTCTCTTCTTGCTCGCTGACTCTTTCGCTGAATCCAGCCAGCCAAGAGTCCTATGCTAATCTTATTTGTGTACGATTACGTATGTTTATAACATGCAAAGAAATTCGTGGGCGTGCGTTATCAGTGTTTAGTCAGGAGCGTCAGGGCGTACCGTTTTTGTCCTTGCTGCTGTATATATTCCCTTCTATATCTTCGTGATTCGCCGTTTTTTTCTCGCTCTCTGTTCTTCTCTTCCTCTGTACATTATTTTATTTTATTTTTTTCTCATGTCATACCGTCAAACCGTGTTCTGTGAAATTGTTTCCTACAAATTATAGCGCCACGAAGTTCATTTTGGTTTGGAAGCTCGATGAGTTGGACGGGCGCTCGAATTTTTTGCGTTATTTTGTTAATTAAAATGTAGAATGATCAACGGTAAGTGGGAAATAAGATTGCGAGGATTTTTGGGATGTTTTGGGCATCGCCGGAACGGTCCGAAGCTTTGTCGAGGTCGATTCGTTGAAAAAGTAGTCTCCCGAAAATGGAGCAAAGCAAGACTGAACGTTCTTTACCATTCGGCAACTCAAAGAGCTTGAATATAACTTGAGAAATTTTTTATTGTCTCGTGTCTACGATTAAAAAGTCGGGGTAATCTCGAATCTTTTAATTTACTAATTAATACGAGGCTCCTGAGAATAATCCAGCCCTTGAAGGTCTATGCGAGGGGTTATGGGATATCGTCGGTGTACTCGACGACTCGGGTCACGTTGAGCAAAAAAAAAGGAAGAGGATCTAACGGTGGATGTTCTCGAAGGAAGGTGCTCTTCTCGGGAGCCTCGTGGGAGGACCAGGCCAAGTGAAATTACGAGATTCTTGTGTGTACACTGTCGAACGACGATGATGATAAAATGGGGGAAGATTGAAGAGTTGCGAGGAGAAGAAAAAAAATCGAGAAGGTTAGTGGCCGTTTTGTGGACACCCCGAACTTTGAGAAGAAGAAAAACGAAAGAGGTTGCAGAGAAAACGGTAAGAATGAAAAAAAAAATAATAATAATAAGAGCAAAGGGAGAAATACGAAGATGTGAAGGGCCATCGACCAACGGATAAGATGAGCAGGAGGAGCAGCAGGTTAAGGAGGCCTCAGAGCAAAGCCTCGAAGAAGAATAAGTACGAGCTCTAAGACTGTCTTAAGAAAAGGTTAAATATAAAGCCCGTCGCGACCTCCCTTGTTGTTGGCTGTTCAGATTTCTTCCGCGGTTTTCCTCCTCCCATCATCTATGTAATATGTATACAACCCTCACGAGCTCATACATATACGTAAAGAAGCAAGTCTTGAGTAAAACCTCAAGAAAGACACACACTGCCTCCTCTCACTCTCTTTTTTCTTACGATACCTCCCTGGCGTTCCACTTTCCCCTCCATTTCAATCGATGGGAGATCCCATCGAATTTCCCGAGTTCCTCGGCTCCCCGGGAGCGACAGGAAGAAGGGTGACGACGTAAGAACTTAGACCGCTTCATATCTCTTATATATTAGAAATTCTCAACACATTTCCCTTTCCCTTTGCCCATTCCAAAAGGATTTTCAAACTATCCTCGCATTGGTGGCCAACTTCTGGTCCGATATTCCCGATCCCACGCTGTTTACTGTTTGGATTTATTTTCTTCTTCCCCTTCAAAGAGAGCAAAGACACGAAGCCTCCGCGTATATGAACACGGAGCTTCTTATCGCAAAAATATATGTTGTCCCTTGACTTCGAGTTCCTTTGCCTCACTTCCCCATCCACAACTCCCTACCTCGAGCTTTTTCAATCTCCGTACTCGCCCTCCCATCGATACAATTTTAATTACAATCGATTCTAGCCTTTCATTGAAAAGATACAAAATCAGTGACGATTTCGCTTAATTAACTGTTGAAGGAATCCTTTGAGGAATCCGCGGAGTGAAAAATCGTTTTTTTTTGGCATCTAAACTTTTTCTGGAACGAGATTATTTGAGATGAAAATTTTTCGTTTCTTCTTATTGGCTGCCGCTCCGTGAATTTTTCGTGAGCGTCATTTTTTCGCGGCGCGTGCGAGCGATTTTTTAAATTAAAAAACGATGAAGACGACGCTGATTTTGGTTATAAGAATCGACGACGTCGATGATTTTCTTATGAGTTTCGCGTCGAGTTGGGGGAGGACGCGCGTATAAATAAATTTGTTCGTATGGGTTGGTATACGCGCGGCGTGTATAACTCGTTCTCCATGCTTTGGTATTCACGCAAGTCACGCGGGCCAATCAGTATATATGCCCGCACCTCTCGGAAACTTTACGCTTGAAAACCGCGAGAAATCCATCGTTGAATCTCCCAACACGAAGCAGACTCCCATGTGTTTACGTTTGTCATAATATTTTAATATTAAATCGCGTTACCATTCAGTCATGCGCTCGCATAATCCGACGTTTCTCTTCTTAGCGATATACATATGTATATGTATAGGCGTTATAGGTATATAATGGGATGCAAGGTCCTCGGGATTGGCCATGAGCAGACTGTGAAAACCAGCAAAGCGAAGGATTTACAAGGACAACGCACAGAATGGATAAATTTCTGAGGGGATGCTGGAAAATTCAGATTCAAAAACACCCCAAGTTACAATGGAAGGCAGGACCGTGGAATATACAAATTATTTCACGAGGATATCTGGTCCCTAAGGATTTTCATTCGCACGTATCTCAGCGCCTCGATCAATGCAGTCATTTTCTCAGATTAGTCGAGATGGAGGCTCCGCGATGAGTTACGAATTTTTCCAGACGAATTTTCGAGTTTCTTTTATTTTTTTTTTAAGAGATTCGATTTTGCGGTGAAAACGTTTTCCACCGTCCATCAGAGTCAAGAGTTTGACTTTCTGCTCGACGGGGAGGAAAAAATCCATCGAATTTCGAATGGGTTCGGTCTAATGGGCAAACCATGTGGTTCACAGAGTTCTGCCCAGCAATATGAATAAGCCACGAGGATGGTTCGAGAAAAAAGGTGCAGGGCAGAGAGAACTTCAGCAGGACACAGAGCAGTTGTGCAGAGTTGAAGTTTAAGCTTCCAAATGACGCGGCCACGACTGTCTCGGTTGATGCACCGCAGGAGCACAGGATCGTAGATTGAAAAGCAAGAATCGAAGTGAGCTCGATGTCGTTGTCAAACGTTTTGGTTGAAACTATAGAAACAAACGGGCGGCTGTTACCAGGCGGTTCAAAGGAGGATGAGACTTTCGATGGATATACGAGAGAATCCTCCGCTTCTGAAAGGATCTGCAATATTGAAAGGAATTAACGATTCCGCGAGCGTCGGGGATGTTGTCGTTCGAGCCATTCGTCCAGCGTGTCTGGCTCTCGTCTCTTGTCTCGCTGCTTTCTCTCGTTTGATAAATTTTTAAAAAAAAGGCACCATGTCCAACGGCCGAGAATTATAGGAGCAGGATCAAGAGAGAAGGAAAGAGATGAGGGGAAGACAAAAAAGAGACTAAAACGATTCAGGACATCCGAGTGACACGAGATGCAGCGAGAAAGCCATTCGCCAAAATTCACGATGGATAGACCTTGAGAGACGATATAAGCCCAAATGCCATCGAATTTATTATTTTTTTATTGCAATATTTTGAAATACAAACAATTTATCTTGTTTCTTCTAAAAGTTAAATTTTCACATTTTTCCATAATTTTTCAGGCACCAAAATATTTTTCAAAAGCAAAGAAAGTGCTTAACACAGATCGTAAGAATTTTCAATCGAGCGGTGGCAAAGGAAGGGGTCGAATAAAATGAAACTCATGATAATTGGCTGGAGAAGAGAAATCGTCCGAACTGAGATCTTGAATGATTAAGTAAGCACGATCGACAGCTCGGGGAAAATGTACTAGCAATCGACGAAGATAGAGGAAGAGATAGAGAGAGAGAGAGAGAGAGAGAGAGAGAGAGAGAGGAACAGGTGATTTGACAGGCTGAGAACGACGTGGTCGTTAGCGCTCGCCGAACGTGGAGGCTTTCTTGATTTTCTTGCGTATCAGGATTGCACACTTGGGCTAATATATGCTATCGAGTGCGAAAATAGAGGATGAATATTTCAATGCCATTAGAGCAATGGAAATGGTTCGATTGAATTCGACCAACAAAACATAATCGATGGGGCGGGAATTTATAATGAAAAATGGCGACGAGAAAAAAAAAAACACAATCAACTTCTTTAAGAAAAAAAAAAAATCAGAAGTCAACGGAAATTCGATTTTAATTTCCACGATCGTATTTTGTAATATTTTTTTGAAATCGTCAAAACTGGAGCTGAGTCGTTTTGCATTCTGGCTCGATTCGTACCTGTGTGTTTTCGTCAGGTGGTTTAAGGAGTGTAGAAAAATTAAGCGAGAAGAATAAATGGAAATGTGGAAAGCTGGGAATAAGCTAACTCGACTGGACAAAAATATACGAACCGAGAAAAGCATAAGTTGGGCGTGAGTTAATTTTTACGTATTTGAAACCGCCGTGACAAAACACATACGAGAATACAGGCTGAGAGTTCGGATGTACGTTCCGGGACAAAAGAGTAGGTGACATTATGCAAGGTAAACCTCCACCGCAAACGAGGAAACTCACCCTTACTCTCTCTCTCTCTCCCTTTGGTGCTTTCTCTTCGCTTGTCCCTTTCTTTGTGTGTGTATATACAAGAATTAACGCACAGAGGTGGGATTGTCGCAGCTGGCCAGGCGAGATACAGAAGGTCGGTTGGTTGGAAGCTTACACACATTGTATACCAAGTATAGATAAGAGGTGGGGCAATATGGACCACTGGTTATCATTAAAAAATGAAAACAGCCATGAAGACGAAATAATTAGTGAAAACTCGTATTAATTATTCAAGACGTCAACAAAATTGAATAAACTGATTGAATTCTCGAATGGGAAAAATGATCGTACAGGAGAAAATGCGCAATCCCTGTAAAATATTTGCTAGGCTTTATTTGCCATTGTTCGATGGAATGATTGAAAAATGTTGAGTCACCTCGTGAGGAAAATAAGTCGAGACTATTTTCAAAGTTTGCACAAGATGGAAAAACATTTGTCGACTCTCCGAAACGATTTTTTCTCAGCGTAGATACGAAGTTTAGCTCAGATGGTCCATATTGCCCCACATGGTCTTATATACTGACGGAGACCGAGTATTAAGTGGTTAATGAGCCCGTGTCCGGCTTGAAGTGCGCTTGGTGACGTTGTCAACTGAGAGAGGATGGGAGAATCGTTGAGTACGTGGATACGGGGTAGCTCGATGAATTTGCCTTCGGCCTTACGGTGCAGGGTTAGGTGAGAGCAAGCTTTTCACGCAATGGGGATGAAGAGGCGAAGTATCGTCAATAGGTGAGATGGGGGTGAAACGGATACAAATGTATAATAGGGGTGGGTGGGAGTGCATCGAAGAGAGTAATTTTGTCATTCTGCGGGTTTGCTTACACCCTTCATTCTCCCATTTAATCCCCCCATAAAACGCATGGCTCGTCGATTTTCCATGGAATGATGGATAGCTCGTTGGAAAAAGGGCATGCTTTCCAGGCAAAATCATCCACGAGCTCCCCACGCGCTTCTTTCGATTCTTTGGCAAATAATTATTTACTTATCTTTGTTCGAGATGTCGAAAGTAACTGAGTTCATATTAGATTGGCTTTATCGAGCCAGAGGGCAAAATGCGTGGATGGCGTAATAAAAATTCTCAAGATGAATGTGTACCAGGGGTTTCTCCTCCGAAGCAGGATAAAGAAAAACGTGCGTAATGAAAAAATAATATAAACATGAGAACGAGAAAGTATGTAGTTATGTTTTTACAGCCTTTCTGGGCTAAACTCGCCATCCCCCCCTTCTCCATTTCTTCCAACCCTCGTTCTCCTTTCATCATTCTTATATACCACTTGCACAATTCTCTTTGCTCTCCCATGCTGTTTTTTCTTTATTTTTCATTCCACTTCTCGTAGGCGCATGAATTCTCGCTCTTTGCTCATTCATTTTTGTTCATGGCGCGTTAGTTGTTACGAAAATTCGTCTATATATGCTTATAGTCTTTTAAGTTTCATGGGCTATGGGAGTAAAAGTTGTATGGTTTTCCAGAGCAATTCAGACATGGGATTAAGATCTCGAAACTAATCAACTTTTTTTCGTTCTGTCCAACGAAAATTCATACGAAAGTGCAAAGAATTGGAAATTCATTTATGGCTGAGTGGCAAGATTCCCCATTATTCTGATTAGCCATCAGTAACCATACAGACATACACTTCATGTCCATGTACTCGACCTTTTGAATTTTCTCTGGAGCAACTGTTGATTCTCTCTGAATGTTGGTTCGTCTACAGCTACAAGTCGTTAATGAAAATCAAACAACGGAAAAATTATACGTTCACTTGGCTTCGCCTGCTCCGTTAACTCGGCCTTCCTCTTTACTTGCTTTCTTCCCCTTCGAACTCTCTGGCCAGTTGTACTTTTCTTCCTTTTCCCTTGTCCTCTCTCCCTCTCCATCTTTTCACCTTTACGTGAAGGTTCATGGGAGAGCAAGGAGATGCTCCGTTGCAAACCATTGGAAAATCTCTCGGTGCCTATTTCGGGCTTAGTCAGCCTTTTCGAGCTGCGTTGCTGCACATAACGCGTGCTTAGTTGCCTCCTCTTTTTCCACGGGACCTCATCATCAACTTTCACGTTCCTTGTGGTCAGAACTCGGGAAAAGAACTCGTCGGCGTTTCTTCCCTTTCCCACGGATCTTACATTTCCCTCTTCCATTTATTTCCCTTATTTGTTTCATTCTTTTCGCCGGCATTTATATTATTTTTATTTTTGTTTATTTATTTTCTTCTCTCTCGTGGCTTTCTTTATCGTCCCTCGTCTCGCTTTACTCAGATATACTTCATTTCCTATATCCATAGATCCACATATATATATATATATATATGCCTGTGTACATACTCTCGAGATATGCGGCGGTTGTTTGATGTTTGTATTGGAGGGCGTTTCAAGTATTATTTGTTTCTGTTGCTTCTTTGTTCTGTCCCCATTGTCGGCATATTGTTTCATAGAGTGGAAAGCGATGCTGGATCTCATATTATCTCATGGTTACTTAATCCACGAGTGTTTTTTTTGTTATGATTGAAAAAAAATGCATCCGACGATGGGCTAAATAATGAAAAATCAATAAATTATGAAATTTAGTAAATTAAAGTGATCTGTTTGCATGGAAAACGGAGAACAGTGTTTAGCATTCGTGATTGTTAATAATTTCGGATTGAATTTTTCATCTAGTGGATTTTTTTATTTCCCTAAACTCTGACCTTCCGGCGAATTTTCCAGAATCAGCTTTGAACTCATCATTCTTTATGAAATCAGGGGAACGATTTCGTTTCGTAATGTACACCGAGATTCTCTCGTTGGATTTAAAAATGACGATTGTTCCATCCTTCAGCAAATTTGAACATACAGTTTTATGATGCGGGCGATAAAAAATGTTTCTGATGCAGAATTTCTCATGTCTGTATAAAAATAGGAGGCGAATGTGAATTTTTCTTGTCTCTCGTCGTCTCGTGTATGGTCGAGCTCCATTAAAGGTTCCTAAATCCCTTGAAGAGCGTACACGGACGTTTTTGGCCTTCGCTACCATTACGAATGTGTGCCATATATCCACACATATTTATTATATGAATAGAGGATTGAAAGTGTGTAGATGGGAAGCTCGGATGCTGGCCACTTACCCGCGTCACAAAATCTCTCTGTACATATATATAAATGAGTGTTACACACATTGGATCATGACCAAGCATACGGGCAGGAATTCGCGTCGTTCGGTTCTCTCGCTCACTCGTAGACGCATATTTATTCGCAGTCCATTTTGGTTTGTTTGCACAAACGAGAGAGGTCCGTCAAGCTGACGTTGGAACGGCTGGTCCACGCAATGTGCGTTCTTCGCTCATTCCAGTATCCCTGTCCCCCTTTCCCCCACCTCACTCTTTGTCTCTCATACACTCAGAGCACTTTACTTTACATTCCTTCGTTCCATCTCTAGTCTCGTTTCTGGTAAGCCCGCTTCCTCCCTCTCACCGCCACTCTACACCATGGACGCTCGAAATTTTCAACCCTCGCAACTTCCCATACGGATCTCTGCGCATCGGAATAAAATTACTTGTCCGCGAATCCCTCAGGGAGGTGAGGCCAAAATAAATGCACGTGACGAAAAAAATCGTTTATTTATTCATTAGAAATTTGCAATTGAATTGCTGGCTCGATCGATCTTGATACTTGAGTTCATAGTTGGTCACCCGTAATTGCTATCACATCCAATTGTACAAAAATGTGCATTTTCCCTTTAATTTTCGGTCCATGAATTAATTTTGGGTAAAAAAAAAATGAGGCAATTTTTGAAAATCAGATCAAGTCCGATGGATGCACAGAAAAATGTGTACAAGATCGTCAAAATATATATAACGAGGGGAAAGCTTCTGTGGAGACGAGGAAGCTTCTGGGGAATGATTAATCGTGATAATAACCGGAGAAAGGGGTAGTTCGAGGATTGCAGAATCTGGTTCACGTGGCACACGCCGTCCAGGCTACATAACAAAACTTTGGACGCAGAAGGCGAAAAGTTCGCAGAGTTTCAAGACTTTCCAAAGCCCAAAAATCCATCCTTTTCCTTTTTCTCTTTCTCTTTCACTCCATCGCTTCGTCAGGGCGCAGCTCTCAGAATACCGGATGAGATTGCGGTTAAAAATTGTATGGTATTACTTAAAAAAAAACCCCTTCTTCCTTGACGATTCGTTGGCCGGGGGTTCGGTTGAGAAGCCAACGAATTCTCTTCTTGATGATACAATTAAGCCCTCGAAACGAAAGGCGAGAAAGAATGGGCGCAGAATTTTCCGAGACGTAAAATTGTCCAATATTTTTCACGCCCTTGCCGAGATGTCAAGAGGGATGAGAACATGTCAGGAGGAATGAGAAACCATCCCTCCCAAGAATCACTATGAGAAAGGATTGTATAAGACACTCCGATCCAAATCAAAAACATTTGCGATCTCCATAATTTTTTCTCGACTCATCCCAAACGACGGAATCGAACTGCCAAAAATATTATTAGGATTCGAGCTCGAATTTGAAAATCCAGAATGACCAGACGAATCGTCTCGGACTCTGAGACTAAAAATGACAATCGCAGCTTTCTCGTGTTAATAATTGATTAAATAATTGATCAGTAAATAATTAATTAATTATCGATAAAAATAATGACGTTGTTATTTTGTTACGAAAACATTTGCTCGTATTGGTCGTAGTAAAATTTTCCATACCGTCAAATTTATCCATTTCGTCTAAGGAGCTCCATACGTTGTGGGGCTGTTGGCGTATGAGAATAAAAGCGTGAGGAAAAGTATCAAGGGTCGGAGAAGAACAAAAATTAGAAGCGAACGAGAGGGTAGAGATATCAGGGTTGAGGGTAAGAGTGACTAAAAAGAGCTCGAGTCGGAAAAATATTGAGCCACCCCGTCATCCCCTGCTTAGGAGAGGCTTGACGAGGGCTACGACTGCTGCTTCTGATGTAATGAAGTAAATTAGTGTCGAGAACTAAACGAGTATTACTCCGAGGATAAATGTTTGAGTTTATATCAGGTTTGGGTATGTACATTTGTAGCATAAAAATAGTCGGAGGCATAAAGTTTTCATGTACTGTCAAATGGCAATTCTTGTCCGACAATTTTCATCGAAATAAAACAATGAAGTAATAATAAAAACGTCGTAACGAGGATTGGACTATAAAAGCCCAGAAAAATATAAAATGAAGAAAGAAATTAAACAAAAATTAATCCGACGTGAATTGAAGCTTTCGGTTAAATTGGTTTCTCCACAAAAATCATTGATGATCATCGTATCCAAAAATAGCATTACGAATATTTTCGCAAATATTAAATATAAAAATATGAAAATCACAGAAATTCTAATTATGCTCGCAAATATGGAATTTCTTCGTTTCTCAAATTCAACTCGTTAACTTCAAAGCACAAGATTTGATATTCGAGACGTTCTACCAGAGGATATGAATATTAAAATCTCTAATCACTTTAAGGTCGCCGCTGATTGTGTAAAAGCGTGAGAAGAATTTTTATCGGAGCTTCCAAACGAATTATTATAAAATTGAAAAAAAGTTTTGAAAGATCGATATTCCATTGAGATGGGACGATGATTATCGCGAAAATGTCCATTGGTGAATTCAACTGACCAACCGGATCGGTAACGCCGATGATTGAAAACAAAATATTAATAATGATTGTACGAGAATAAAAAAAACGTGAATTGCAACTTTTGGTTGGTAAAGGAAGGAGGTTGCGGTATGAAAAATATGGCCACTCACCAACGGGACAGAAAAATGTGGAGTTCACCCTTCCGTCGGACATTTAACTGTTTAACGAGGCCGAGAGAAAGTGAGCACCCAAAGGGATGAAAGGGTGACTTCAAGTAACCCACAAAAAAAACGAGACGAAGAATTAACCCGCTACAATGATATAATCGGGAAGAGAGTAAATCACGCGGGCTGTTGCTTATTACGTTTTTGTTTTGTTTTTATATTTTTCAACCCCTTGACGCTAATTTGTTCAGCACGCGGTGAATATTCGTCGAGGAATTTTTTGCAAGCGCAACGAGGAGATGGAACATTTGTATTCAGTAAGAATATTTCTGGAATCCGGGTCTGCGCGGTAAGATCTCTCGCGAGTTAGTAAGAGCAGGAACGAGGGGGTGGCTGTGGATCGGGGGTGTATGGGAATAAATGGGGTGGAGATTCGAGAGGAAGGCCAGAGGTGCTTTAAAAAAGAGAGAATAAAAGGAGTAAAAGCTCTCGACGAAAAGAAGAGCGCTGAGAGGGCCGAAGAGGGCTGGGGGTTGCAGGGGGATGAAGAGTATCGTACCTCTCTCCTTCCACTCTTTCTCCCCGATTCATCGAGTGGGCTGAGCAAGTGGAAAAACAGAGAGAAAGAAAAAGAGACGCAAAGAGAAGAGACTTTAGAAGGCGAGAGGGTTTTTGGGGGTTAAGGGGGTGGCCGGAGCGATCTCGCATATTTCACATGCAGGGTGGCCTGTTTTGCTTGGCCCCAGCAATATTATTACCATATTTTTCACATAATGCGCCCGTGCCCTGTGTGTCTCTCTTATTTCACGTGACACACAACCACCCCCTCACTCAACCCCTTAACCAACCTCATTCTACCAAACTCCCGGAGCTTTCTTCATCCTCCTTTTTTTCCACCGAGAGTTGCACCAGCTTCCGGCAAAATTGTAATGCATTTTCACCGTTGTGCTCGGCTTATCATTCATTGCTTGTAAAACTCTCCCTTATATATTTTATGAATGTTTATGGATATAGTGTAATAATGTACCCTTCTATTTAATATACTTTATGGATATAACGTTAAAATATGTGTTAGCTGTTTGACTATGAAAAATTCATTCGACATGTTCCTGGCAAATATGCCCCAAGCCATAACAAAGATAAATATTCGAGCAGTTAATAAATTTCTACGTTTTTCGTACAAAACATTCATCTCGCATATTTCTAAACGATCAAGACTCCAGCTCTTCTTTACAAGACGAAAAACCCTGTTTTTTTTTAAGTTTCAGTATCATTAAGGAATTTTCCAAATCACAGGAAATTCTGCCAATTTTTTTCACACGATCTTTGAATTTTGAGAAATATTTCGTCATTTTTTATTATCGTTAATACATTTTTTTATTTTTTATTTTTATCGTAATAAATTTTCTCGGGTTGAGCTTGTTTATAAAAAGATTGAACGATGACGTCAAGTGTCGCGTCATCGAGCTCAACGTTTCTGAGCGTTGACGTGACTTTAAGGCATTCGCTCCGATTATGTTGCATCGAGAGGTCCCAAGCGCTTGGAAACAATTTTAAAAGTATCGCTAAAGTTTATTCCGTACTTGGGATACACGGTCAAGCTTTGCCCACAAGTTTTTTTTTTTTTTTTTTCACATCGAGTCGCCGCAGCTTACAGTCGTCTGACCGCAAGAGCGGCGATAATGTGGTGGTCAAAGTTTGTTTAGTGCCCTTACCTACGCCGATTCACTCACACGGCCTACTTCCAGCATCGTCAATAAACCTGGCAATCATGGCGACGGCCAAGCAAGGTCCGACGAGAGACTTGAGAATAAAATTTTCCAAGAATCGTGCCCTCCCCTCAATCCTCTGCAAATAAAATCTCGAAAATGCCAAAAAATTGCAATTTAGTTTTCTCGCGATCAAATTCTCGTAATTAATCCAAATAAAAATCGTTCAATCGATACAAAAGAGCCAAAGTTTTCATAGTAAACAATTTAAGCGATGAAAATATTTCCCCAATACATTTCGAAGATATAAAATTTTATTTGATCCACTTGGGGATTCGTTCGAACCTCTTAATGTTGCCGGAGTCAATAAAAAAATAAAAAGCCAATGTTCCCCGGTTTACTACTGCGCAGAGCGAGAGAGAGAGAGAGAGGGAGAGAACGTTTGACGAAAGTTAGAGAAAACATCGATATACCGAGCTACGAAATTGGTGCTCGCGTATGTGTAGACATATATGTATATAATTTATTCAACGAACTATGTTTATCGCTAAGAATAATTCAAGTTTGGATGGAAAATAAAAAGAATCAAGAAACGAGCTGTGGAAGATAAAATTTTAGAGTCTTGTGAAATCGAACTGGAAACGGAGTTTCATCATCAATAAATATATGTATATAGATAATGTATACATCATAGGTATATATTGAAATATATACATGTATGGTGTCTAGGTTTCGATATACAAGGGTCGATGGTTGTACTTCTTGGAGAAACACACGCGCCCATTACCATACACGAATAACTGTTGTAACGCAAAAGTTTCAACTGTAACCCTTACACGTATGGAGCGAGCGCGAAGACTGTTGAGACTTTTCGGTGTGGGAGGCGCAACCTATTCGAGTGTAGATTCCACAAAATTATGGCCGATAAAGAAACAAATTTCAAATTCCACCAACGAGGGCGTTGTAACGTTATTCAAAGCTTGGGAGAGCTCGAAGCTCGCCCGAATTCCTACACGAGCGTCGTCTCTATTCCTATTCATCCCCATTCACCGTTTACGCAGCTTCTTTTTTTCCCAAGGTCGACCGAAGTATTTTCAAATTTTCTCATAAAGAATCAAAGACTGAATTCGTCCGAACATAAAATAAGAAAAATTACGTCCAACCACAATTGCGTTGCTCGAAAATTTGTTTATCAGTCAAACTCCTTATCAATTCATTTTGACGATAGGTCAACGAGACGAAACCGTATGAAAAACTATGAAAAAACATGTTTAACGTTGATCGCGATCGACGATTGTCGAGTGAACGGAGAGCAAGACAAGGAGATGTCTTGAAATATGTTATCAGGAAATTCTCAAAGTTGCTCGTCTTCTCGTACGTTATAAAACGTGATATATACTATATGTGTCTCGAGGGGTGAGCCTATGAAGGGTCTCTCGGGTCGTTTGGCTACCAAGTCTATCTCTCTGTCCCTCTCCGTCCGTAGCACCCTAATAAACCATTTTCCTATGATCCACAAAGCATTGTACGTCCGTGAGGAGTTTAGCCGAGGTTCGCGTAATTGAATATTGATATGTAGCAAAGATGATAAGGTTGTATCAATATATATGGCTCTACATAGATATAAGGTCGAACATATTATCGTAGGGGTAAGATTAGAGTATATATATCTGTACGATGGGCGAGCAACCCCTTGCAATGGGCATTTTGTCGTGGCGAGACCGAGAGAGAGAGAGAGAGAGGGAAGGAGGCCTGGGACAAAGTTCTCAGGATTCGTCTGTGAATTGCAGCAGCAATATTCCGACTCGCGGGCCCCTTAAGCTCGTATCACGATACAGAAACATATATACATAGCTGTATATGTGTATAAATATACGAAGCAGTTGAGATATCGTGAAAGGACATTAACGTCGTTTGCTTTATTGATACACGCAATTTCGAATAAACGAAATGCGGCGTATACTCGCATCGATGGTAAAGAAAAAAAGAGCGTCAAGGAGAAACGAAGCAAGGGTTCGTTGGACGAGCCAGAGGGGAGGGGGATGATTTTATCGCTACATACGCACGTCGGGGTTCGTTTCTCCCGGAAGTGAGGGCGCTGATCTTCTCGTACGTAGACACTTCATCTATCCAGGCCAAACCAACAGGTCAATGACCTCTCTGTCATGATTCACTGTTTCGATAATTGTTTGTTGAGTGGAGGAGAAAAAATTGGTAGCGTTTTTTTAATTTTTTGGCTATAAGCGATAAGTGATGATCGTCCGGGGACTAAGAAGTCTTGAAAAGATTAAGACAGTGCTTCCGAGTGGGAAACGCGATCCCTATGAACTCTTGTGCGAAAGTTCAGGACATCGAGTTATTTTGATCGGATTAAAAAAATGCCGAAAATGCGTTTAATTTCATCGCTTAAATGAGACAATCGTCTGAAACGCTGTGAGTATATTGAGTATATTAAATATTTCCCAAGATAGATTACGGTCATTGGAGGAAACGAACGCGTGCGTTTTTTTTCTTTTTTATATGAAATAAGGTTGGGAATTATTATTGAGGATAGATGACTGAGCAAAGTTGAATTTCCAGGCCTCGCTCAATTATTCGCGTAATTTCGAATGCTCGCTTAATATTAATAATCAGCCGGAGATGGCATCCGAGATAATGGACTCGAATTCAAAAAATTCTCTTATTAACCGATGTATATTTGCATATGGAGCCGAATAACTAAAAATATTTTACTCATGGCGTAGATATTCAAGTATTTCCAATATTTCAATATATAAGATAAAATCGACTGTCGCTCTCGGCCAATAATTAATGCAAAATTATTCCATCGTCTCTTGAAAAATGTGGGTTGTCGCTCTAATTGTTATAATTTTGTGATATGGCTTACCGATAAGATTCCGGGGGAGGGCTACGAAGATCGTGATACTTTGGCCAAATTCACTCGATTATGCGGATGACGGTATGAGCTCACCTGGAAAAAATATGAAAAAAAAGAAAATAAAAATATTACAAATTTTCTATAAAATCATGGTGGTTGTGGAATGAACGAGGAAAAAGATTTTGTTTGCAAATGAAATACTGATGGGTTTACCATTAAAATGTACAAATACGTGAATGGAAAAATTAATGAAAATACGTTTCCTTCAATTTGGTGATGAATGCGAATAGTTGGCATTTGTTTATCTGTGTATCGGTATCCAGCTAAGTGGTCTGAAAATATCATCGAGTAAACAGAGGCGTGCATCGTTTTTTTTGTTTCCAGCAAAAACGATGAAAAACAAACAAAAACGATTCGTCATCGCCGAAAACCGCTCGATCGCGAAGGCGAGGTAAAAAGCATGTAAATACAAATATACAGATTCATATCTATATGAAAGGCGAGTGTGCGAACAATATGGATGTACATACAGCGACAGAATTATTTGTACAAACTAGGTGGGTCCCTGCGGTTACTTTAATGTTCCTTTTTGTATACACACGAGTTTAGTTTACACGCAACAAAAAGTCTCCTGAGACAAAGAGAAAAAAATGTTTTCCTTATTCGTATACAAATATCTAACTATGTCTGTATGGGTTATTTTTTATTTTATTTTGTTGGAGAAGAGAGCGAGGTTCATCCGCCTTCACCTGAGCGTCGCCAACGTCGAGCTCTTGGTAAATAGTTGTGTAACGCAGAACGAGAGGCATTAAATAAATAATAGCTATGCGCGCACCGTTTCACCAGGAGAAAAGACGAAAACAGGAAAAGTCAGGAAATGAGAGAGAAAGAGAAAAGATACGAGAATGTATGCTTCACGAGATCAAGAGCAACAGATGCAGGTTTAAAGAAAAAAAGCAAAAAAGCGGATCCCTCCGACTCTTGTCACACAACGTCAAGGACAACCTAACCGGGGAGAACGGATGTGTCAACATTCGTCCTTCCTCATGTTTTTCCTTTTTTTTCGCCTCTTTTCCTTTTTAGTATTCGAATCATAACGTTGGTCGAGTTTAAATTATATCGCACACAGAACATCGAAGCTGAACTGCAATTTCCATATTCGTACGCGAAATCGAAAGGTGTTGAAAACGTTAATTCCAAAAATTGTCAATAAAAAAATTAAATTGAAAAAGAAGAAAAAAAAAATTTCAAATTAGCAGTAGGCCAAATTTTGATATGACAAAATGAGATAATCAGTGAATTCCAAAAACTGCAAACGAGAGAAATGATGAATTATACAGCACTAACAAACGTTTGCTGGTGAGGAAAAATGTTACGACGGTGCAAGTTCGTCGCTCTTGTCGTCGCGTTAACATGCCGAGTAAAAAAATGATGATTTTAATTTCAACAGAATGAAATATTGATTATTCGAGCATCCGGGGCGCGGTGCTGGCGAAAAGAACTGAAAATTTGACATTTGAATAACCTGTTGATATTATTTATTCAACGAAAAAAGAAACAACGAAAAAATTGTATGCAAAGCTGAAAACGGACACAATATTGGGAAAATTTATAAATAACAGAATTAGTTCCCCGATAATGCATTTCTCCCTCGTCATATTTACAGAATATTGTTAAACAAATAGAATAAAACTGATGCGTTTTTTATCCCCATGACGGTATATTTATATTTGTAGATGAACAAATTTGGGTTCGACGAGCGAGAGAAAGAGACGAAAATGCAATCACAAAAATTGTTGACGCAGTCTGCTGCTTTGGCTAGCGAATCTCCGGGGTGTATGGGGCAGGAAATGTTTCGGTCGTTATCGCATTCTATATGACACGATTTTCCCGGGCAGGATTCATCCCCAAGGATTCAAACGCGAAGATCAAAACTCGAGACTCTCATTAATCTCGCTTGAGTTTTCAATAATCATTGACTTTTGTTTACTGGAGAATATAAATTTTTGAGGTAATGATGAAAAACGTTGGCGCGCACGATTCAATTTCGTCGGGGGAAGAAACGGCCACGTTAGAAATTCAGTGCTAGACGCTGAAGCGACTCGCTCGAATACGTAAAACTTTTCGATATATTTTTATAGATAGAAAGTGAACGAGTGAGAGGAAGAAAGCGAGGGAGGGATGGATGGAAAATTCGCGTAGTTCCGATCGACGTCGAAAAACGGATCCTTATACGGTCCCTGCTGTAAAGGAGCAGTTTATATGCAACGTACAACCGGTCAGCCAAGGAGTGGATATATATTTTTCAATATAACTTGGAATGGCCACTTTACGGGGCTATGAAGAGCAACGGGACAGTCCATGTTATTTTTTATCTTTATTAGATTGCTCCACGGTAACATAATCCGTTAGCGTACGAGTTCAGCGAGCCCCACCGGATGAGCGTGGATGAATATCGAGACCGAGAGAAGCCTGAGAACATAAAAAAAAAAAAAAAAACGAAAAAACGTACACGTAGTGAAGGAAAATCTGTTGATTAGTTCATGATTTTTCGTTGAAACTTTCAGGAATTTTTTTTTCCAGTCGGTCACATTTTTGTGGTCGCGAAAAATATTTTTTAATTTTTTATAAAAAACCCTCAAAATCACCCCTGGCCACTTTAATTCGTGATTTTTATTTCAATACCATATAGAACTGGAAAAAAATTCAGTTGGACCTTCGATACACGTAGAGGCGGGCTGTAGAAAAAAGTATTGAGTAAAGGATGTTTGCTTGACGCGGCGCGTTAATATGAAGATGGAAGAGAACTCTCGGGAAGAGCGATGTAAAGCGACGTTCCTTTGTAAAATACGAAGACGTGCAAACAACTCTTGGAACTGGCTTAGAATAAGAACGAGAGGTAGAGAGAGAGAGAGAGAGAGAGAGAGAGAGAGAGAGAGAGAGGGAAATAGCGAGAAAGCGACATTTTATCGTTGTTGGGCTCGCTTTGACTCATAGACGCGTGCACTCCGTTGCGAGGTTCAACGAGGTCAAGTAGCTTTAACGTTCCACTTCTCACGCTCAAAGAGTTTCTCATTTCGTGTAATCGGACTGCGAGTCTCTGAAAAATGTCGACGTTTTTTTTTGTTTTTCGTATTTCTACGTTTGGATTTTTCGATACATTTCCGTCCGGATGTTTAGCAATAATTTTCCGGGATTGAGGATCAGCGACGAGGCGAGAAATATTAAAATTCAAAACTACTGATGCAGCTTGGTGAAATGTAATCGGTGATTAGGACGGCGAGGAACAAAGTGTGACAAACAGTCGTGAGTTTTCTGCGAGGGTAATTAATCGCCACGAGCAGTTTGCATAGACTATTTTCTTTCGTCTCTCTCTCTTCCTCGTTTGCCTTTATTTGGTGCACTCTGGCATCTCGCTTCGTAGCTCTTGCTCCATGTGCTCGGTACACTCTTGTCGTACGACTAATGCACGAAATAAATCTGCGGTAATAGTAAGTAATTTGGTCCCTCTATAAGTCGATAACAAATTGGCTTTGCCAACGGGAGAATCTCGTGGAAGGGTGCGGGAGTTTTCGTAATGGCAGGCAACTGACCGGATCCATCGTCCGCTTGCAATTCTCTTTGCCCCTTCTTCTTTGCGAAGCAGGCCTTTTTGCTGTCTCGTAGCTCGCCACAGGAACCTTATTCCCTATCGCTTGAGCTTTGTCTCTCTTTCGTTGCACCCTTCGCGCCCCTCATGTCCAAGGATCGGCGTGAGGAACGCTCTTTCCCGCGAGCTTGCAACCCTCGACGAACGTCATAGAGGGAGAGAAAATTTCGAGCTAACGTTTGTCCTCGTACGCGGAGAACGCTTTCTCCCTCGCACTCCATCTTTTCCCCGAAGAGGTTGGTCGGGAGGAGAAGGCTTGTATTCATATTTCACGGACTTGTAATATAGGGAAAAGTTTTGTTTAAGCCATAAAGCCCCAAAGGGCTCTCGTGACTGTGAAGGGCAGGGGTAAAACGCGCTCGGTCACCCCCTCCGCGAAGTCCAAGCGCGCCACACCGGATATAGTGCGAAATAATTCATATTTCTGACTACGAACTGGTAGTGCGAATGAGAGAATATGAATGACACGCGAACGATGTGCGACGATGATTTATCGATATTTAATTATCCTCAAAATCGAATTCTACATATTCGGCTTTAATTAGCAAAAAATATTTAGCTAATTATTGTGGAAAATTAATCGAAAAATCTTTTGGGAAAATGTTAAGATTTTAGATGATTAACTAAAGGGAGTCCGATCGTTATTACGGATGTACGTTTCGCTGTGGGGAGCATTATGAGGATCGCGATTGAAAACGGTACATTGGTCAATGCGAACAATGAATAATGTTGGCATCTGTTGGGGACATTGTAGCATCAGTATCATTTATTCGAGAGTCGACCCTAACTCGTATGTGTTGGGCTAATGTGCCACTCTTGCTCCGGTTTTCCATAGTCCATTCCGCCCTCGTTTCTTCCCCCGGAAAGCCATATCTTTGCTATCGTCGGGTTGGCCAGAATTTCTGCTGCATATGAAATAATAGGGAGGAAAGAGCGAAGATAAGTTGGAGGGGAAGCTGGAGGTGTATTTATATATAGGTAAATATATATTTACAAGAGGTGGAGGGGTAGAGAGGCGATCGTCGCCTGCTGTCGCTGCCTCGTGATATATTTGGATATATTAAATTTTTTTCTACTTCTTTGCCAGCCGGCCACTCAGCTTCCTTGAGACCCTCGAGAGCGGGGCCGGGGGGGGGGGGGGGGGGGGGGGGGGGCGGGGGGGGCGCAGCCCTGCCCCCGCCTATCAAATTAGTGTTTCGAAAGTAAAATCAATGTATTGCATTCAAAAAGAATCGCAATACAGGCTCCGGACACTGCAGTGTCCAGCATTACCCTTTGCAGCCTCGGGGGAATAAACAAACAAGAAAATAGCTCAGTACAATTTGTGCACGTGGTTTTTGTTTGAGACAACTGTCGAAGGTTCGGCTGTCGCGAGAGTCAGGGGTGGGTGGACAGTTTAATCGACGAGAACGAGGCCCGTTGGGCTGGGGGTGGACGGGAGGTCGAGGAGGGACACGTAGTAGAAAGAGGGTCGAAAGGTCGTGGCGGATATACCGTATACTCTTTTGCATACTGCGGACCAACACCTTGCGTGTCCATTAGGACTCGCTCTGGCCCAAGCTTTTGCAGAATGTGCGATTGTCGAGGGAGAATCGTCGCAGACGAGGGGGTGTAAAAGAGAAAAAGAGAAATACCGAGGGAGGCAAGAGAGTCCCGGTCTCTCCTGGACATACATGGGCCACTGTGGAGGGTAGTTTTGCTAGCTGACAATATTCGGCAGCGAGCTACACTCTGTAGTAAAGCGTTGGAAAGCTCGCTCCCACGACAGCGAGCAAAAGAGCAAGAGAATGTGAAAATATTCGTATCTATATATTTATATGTATATGGGGGTTAGTAAGAGGTGTGAAACGTAAGGGCGCCACGTGCGCCAAATGGAAATGGACCAAATATCGTTGCAAACACACTCGAGTATCGATATACGACGGTCAACTACACATAGCTCGGAAAATCACCCCTCTCGTCGGATCGCGCGCTTCATCGACGATACTTTCGCCTCCACCCTTGAGTTCACCATCTCGCACTACCCTCACCTTGTACGTCATCCATATATATATATATATATATAGAGAGAGAGACTTTTTCAAACGTCTATATACAGATAGAGAAAACTCGAATAGCACTTTTCGTCGTCGTCTCGCCCTCGTTTATACTGCAGTCACACGCTCTGAACTCGCGCTCGACCAGCTACAATATCCACTTGCTAAATCTATCGGTCACTCGCGGATATCCGTCACGAAATTCACGAAATATCATATAAGCCACTTTTCCTACCGGTGGATTTTCCATCCATTGCTCTCCACATTTGTCCCATGTAATATATGTCTATGTAGCCAGCAGAAAGAGAGCGAGGGAGCAAGGGAGAGAGACCTGGTATATATATATTTCAATGTATATGTATCCACAACTGCGAGTTTTCATGATCGAGGATATTCGCTAGATATATAAATATGTGAAGGGGAGAAAAACCTTCAACGGTCCTTTATGCGGAACGATTTATTCTGTCGACGTACCAAACGAATTTCACGCTGTTAAGGTTGGCACAAGTCCTTGCTCTGCTGCTTGTCAAGACCTCGAAAGTCCAAGCATGCTGGTCTTTCGGAATAGTTGAAAAATCGAAGAGGCAACTGAGACCAAGGAGAGAACAATAGAGATTTGAATTTTGATGCCTCAATCATGTCGGAATTAAATGTTTTTTCATCTTTCAAGATCGTGACATTGGGATCAAAGGAAATAAATTATTTATCGAGCCAGAGTGGCTTCTAATTATCGTCACATCTAAATGAACGTTACTTTTCAACTTTCTCAGCGTCCCAAAAGTCTCCACGATGGTGGAATGGAAGGAAATAAAGAAACAGTGAAAAATAAGAGACAATTGAAAAATTGGGTCACGTGGAGTAACTCGTAGTGCGCGAGGGTGTTGATTCAAGCTCATTACAGCAGTGGGCAATTAGGAGAAAAAAATGTCACATCAGCACGCTTGAAATTTACTCGTTCTCCTCGCGTAATACCTGCACCGTCCAAATCTACTTTCACCCAAAAATTTCGATCAAACTTTCGAGGATCCGTGTCGGACCTTTCGTCTATCATTTGCAGTATAAAAAAAAAAAATGTTCTACCCACGTATATAAATATGAATCTTACCCGTCGACGCTCTTGCGTGTCCATTTATTCATTCATCCACCTTTACGGACAGACGGACTGAGGGGAAACAGAGATAAAGGGAAGGAAAAGCAGGAAAGAAGAGGTGCCACGAATCCAGTAGCAGAAACCGAGGTTCTTCCTACATTCCCACACACACACACACACGCGCGCGCACATACACACATATAGATATATATGTGTGCGAGTGTAGCTCAGGCCAGAGTGAGCAGGCGAGTGCTTCTAGCTAAACAAATATGTACTCACATACTCATTCGCCTATCTCTCGGTGCCTGGTCTATCTCGCTTTTTCCCTCTCGTCGTTCCTCTCGAGCCTCAGTCTCCTACTCTTTCGTTTTTCCTCTGTATCCATATATCTCCGTGTTCTATACTTCACGAGGATTGAGGGCAGGGGTGGCCCTTTTAAAGACTTTTCCTGCTGCCCTCACCTCGAAACCTTCTATATTGTAACCCACGTCTGTGTACCAATGAAATATACATATATATATTTATTGTAAATGAAAGGATCGACATAGGCGAAACTTTATCCAGAAGAGACGAACAAAATTCTGCACTAACACTCATCGCCGTATTATACCAAACGTTTTAAAATTGTAACACAATTCGGAGGCCACGAAATTCAACCGCAGTGAACAAAAATGTCGAGTGCTCTACCATTATTCCCAGCACTCACTGTCAATGGGAACGCGGTGGCGTTTGTCCAACAAAACCAAATTGTTTTGTCGAGGGTAACCCCAGAAGAATTTATGGAAAAATGTTGATCGCACCGAACGTCAAAAAAGAGAAGAGAGATTTATGGCACTGAGAGCCTCCTCCGGAAAGCTTTTTTTTTTTTTCTTAATTGCGTCAACATTTTTCGTCAAATTTTTTCGTTTTTTTTTTACATCCGAGAGGTCATTTCTTACGGGAAAAACTCGAGACAGTTTTAGCCCGGGATTTATTGCTTTCCCCGGACTACCTGCATTGAATCTTGAAAAAAAAAACGAACCCGAAGAATTATTGTTACGAATGAGTCTCTTATCGAGTTTTTCGCAGCTACTGGAGATTGAGATACTTCAGGAAATACGTCACGATTGATTGGCCAATATATACGTACGTGTGTATTAATGGCAACGAGTGTGAAAAGAAAAAAAAGCTCCAGTGATTGAGATTCGGTATTCACTTTTGAAATGATCGCAGTGCGAATCTTGGGAGATGTATTTGTGGAGGATTGGCGCTCTAGCAACTGACCATTTCTACTTGATGTTTTACACATACCATCGGATATGAAATATCGTTGTAATATATGCCTTTACGTCGTAGTAGCTGTATTAGCAGAGGCAGCAGCAGTGCCAGAAGGAAGAAGAAGGACTTGTCTCATAAAGTATCGGGCGATTTGTCACCGCTGAGTTTTGTGACGCGTCTGTGCTGCTGCTTTTCTACTTCGCAACTGTCAAAGATAAATGTACAAGTGTATATGTATATACGTCGATAGGGAATGCTGTAAGAAACAGATGGACGTAAGCTTTGCGATTTACTGCTGAGATTCGGCTCGCCAGAGCCTTTTCGTCTCGATTCGACACTTTCCCATGCGCATTCTAATCCTCCGGATAGCATATCCAGGACTCTCCGTTCCAGATCAATCTTCCCTGCTCTTTATTTTTTTTTATGCTCAGTCTTTTCTTTTCTCTCTTTTCATATACGTAGTCAGACGATCCGTTCGATACTATTTATGTGATTTTTTTGTCGTGCTGGCACGACGTTCGATTCATAAATCGTAAATATATGAGGGGATGCTGCAGTTTACATTTTTCTTATGTATCTAATGAAGTTTTGGGGACATATTTTTTATTGCAGGGTTTTCTATTCTATTTGTTAGAGAATTATTTCTCGCATTTGAGGATTTCATCATTTTTGTTTCTCGTGAAAATATTTCGACAGCCAGAGCAAACGGTTTTGTATCCCGAAAAGATTTAAGAGGGAAATCCTTGAAAAATTCTCGTGGTGTTCGCAACGAGAGCTCTTTAATCCTGCCTCGCAAACAATAAAGTTCCTGCACCTGGAAGAATCAAAATTCTATGCTTTTTTCAGTATTTAAGGGGATGAGAATGCGAACATAAACATTTGCAAGGTTTTCGTTAAAAAAAGAAAGAAAAATGTAGGCGAGAGGATAAAAGAGTCGAGTAAGGCGATAATATCGCGTGCGAAAGCTTTGGTTTTCGGTGGACGTTGGGCCGAGGGCTTTTCGGGCGTACGGTGGCACGTCAGCCACGCGACTGCCGTGGAACAGCTGTGCAACGGGGCTTCTCGCCATAGGGTGTATATAAACAGGGAGAGAGAAAGAGAAAGAGAGGGAACTGGCGGTTTCGACGTTTGGAGGCTTTTCCATCTCACTCGCACCTTCGCCCATCATGGTCCCGTGAGTTTCGAGCTTTCGCGGTTTTAGTACAGCGCTTGAGAGCAAGCGAGATAGGCCAAACGAGACGAGAGGATCCAACCCTCTGCAACCCCAAGGGTGGAAATGCCAGACCAGAGAAACGACGGCGCTCGACGATACACTGAACAACCTCTCTCGTCCTACTCTTCCTCTTCCTCTCGCTCTCTCTCTCTCTCTCTCTTTTTCTCTTTCCCTCTTGTTTCGTACCGATATATATCGTTCAGTATACAACCCTCTTCGGATGCTTTTTGCCAGCATTTCCAGTAGTCACAGCAGTGCGTGCCACGCGCCCGATTCGCAAGCACGCACTTCGTCCGACGTTCTCCAAAAATGTTCACCTTTTTTCCATTTTTCCAGGAATTATTATTTTTTTCAATTTCCGTCACGATTTTCCAATTTTTATTCGTCAGATTCACGATTTTATTCACTTTATGCAACGAAAATTTTTAAAAAATTAATATTCCGATGATTCACGACACTTTTTTGGTTCAAGATTTCTGTACGATTTACCCTTTTTAGTTTCGATTAAACAGCCTCAATTTTTAATCGAATTTAGATAAAATAGCACGATGCCAAGATTCCCGAAAGTTTAGACAAAATATTTTCGAGATCGTTGATTAATCGTATTTTTTCCGCTCTCATCGAACGTCATTGTTAGTAGATTATTGTTTTTTCTCATTTTATGATTCCACAGTCACTGGCCCGGACGCGACTTTCGCGAAGATAAAAAATGACTTACCCCACAGCGGGTATGTCACCTGAGAATGTCACGAAAAAATCCGGAAACGACACTTTGATGGCGCGATTGTTGAGTCCCAAATACGTAAAAATAAGTTTTAGCAAATAATTTTTGTCGAATGTCGAATTTCAAGGGTAAAATTAATGAAAAGAATTTTTTTCATGAATCTCTGTTACGCGATTGTTTTTACTATTACAGAAGCAATGAATTATGAAATCGTTGATTAAGAGTCATCGCCCGTTAATTGCACAGAAGCAACTGTTATGACCGAAAAACTGACATTCACGTTGTAAAAATTCGTAAACTTGTTGTCCCAAAGAACTGCTCACTTGATTTCACGTTAACGTCACAAAGCACCGGTACAAAGTAGCACAATTCACACTTTTTTGTTTCAACACAAAATAATTAATTGTCGTGTACACACCACTGATCGAAAAATTGCGTGCAGTAGCAATGGAATTTGATAAATTTGATAAATCAGTAAATTCCACTGAGCGATGACGTTTCGAGCTTTTCCCCCTGTCGAAATGCACGAATCCTCAACTTGATAATTTGATTAAATTTACCTAACAAACAAGCAACACAAATTTATTCGAAGCAAAATTAAATTTCAATGATAAATCAACGTCGGTCGAGCGTAGCACTATCGAGTATAAATAAATCATTCTGACGAAAAAACAAAAAAATGATAACGATCGCGAGAAAAAAGAAAATTTCTTCAAGAAAAAATGTAAAAAATAAAAAATCGAAAAAAATGGTTTGGCACGATGTCCAGAAACGCATAAGCAATGTACAGATCAAAGGGTTAAGGGGGAGGGTCAGAGACATGGACAAATATCATAACAAGTGTGCATCGATGTGCGCATAAGCGCATATCTTCTGTGTCAGACTGAAGAACGAAGCCAATGTATACATATGCCTTAACGTAAGTATTAGTATATATGTGAGCATGTACATGCTATATAGGTGAGTGAAGATGCTGAGGTGTGTGAATGTCACGGGTGAGTTGGCAGTTGAGTATAAGAAAGTCAGTTGGTGAACGAGAGTTGTGAGTGAGTTTGTTTAAAATAGAGTATATATATGTATACAGGGTATGTATATACCAAAGTACACAGATGCGAGGTAAATGGGTTATATTTATATATGTAAAAGAATAGTAAGATAAAATCAGTAAGAAAACGTACCGAGGTTGGCGAAGGTACTTTCTTGGAGCGATTAACGAATCGACAAATATAAAAGGGACTGTACACAACTGCATAAACATTTAATGATATGGTGTGTGAAGAGAGAGAGAGAGAGAGAGAGAGAGAGTGAACGATATAGATAAATATAGAAATGAATGGATAAAAGGAAGAATGAATGAGGAATGAGAGTTGAGAATTGATGAATGACACGTGGTGATAAATGAAGGAGTGAGGAATGGCAGGCGCGCGGTAAGTTCGTAATGTGCCGGTTGGTTTTGGTCGGCGTGATATCGGCTCGGAGCGGTGGCAAAAAACTGCGCGGTCGAACGAAACAAGCCCGGGGCCGGGAGTTCGCGGGTTTATGCACGCAGACACATATGTCTATATGTGTATATTATATATTTGTACGGATAGAGAGCCCGGAGCCACAGACACACATACACCGGGAGAAAACGCAAGGGTGTTAGGATGAGATGAGACGCGGCTGGCTCCTTGTGTGGGGGTGCCTCACTTGGAGGTTGCCGCGCGTTGTGTGGCGCTGCCTCTGGCTCTTGGAGGTATAACACGCGAGGGAGGAGGTTGTAGCAAAGAGAGAAAGAGAAAGGTCTATGGTAGGGTGACTTGCTGTGTTGTGTCGGATGCTACCGGGTAGCGAGTACTTGTTGTTGAGATGCCTGTGTTGGGGCTGGCCAGGAGAAGCTAACGGAGAGATAACCGGTATAGGCTAAAAGCAGAGGGAGAGAAAGAAAGATAGCGAGATATCCATATAAATAAGAAGGGAGAGGAGAGAGGGAAGGGGTAGTTGTGGCAGTGGCAGTGAGGACGACCATCCTCTCTTTTCCCCCCTGGTTTGCTGCTTTAGCTGCTTCTGCTGCTGTGCATGCTCTGCTGCTGCTGCTGCTGCTGCTGCTTTTAGTGCAACTAGGGGGTGGTGGCTTGACGAAAATGGCCTTGCGCGCGGCATTTGTAGCGCAGCAAGGGTGGGTAGTGGCGCGTCGTGACGACGACGCCGATCCTAGGCGAGGCTAGAGAACCTACCCCTTTTGCAAAACTCGACCTCCTTCTCCTCGCCCCCCTCGCGAATCCTACTCCTCCTCTCTTTAAACCTGTACGACAATGTTGCTATTCTATACATATACATCTATGTACAGCAACATCTCACCGCTATGTACGTATTTATATGTATATAGATTTCGCAACATGCCGTTGGTTGCTTTCCCGATGCAGTGGAGGTGGAGATGCTGATGGGCTACGTATATCCAACTATGTACGAAGTTGGTGGTGCACCAACCGAGATACGGGCTTCGAGAATATCCATAGATCGCCAGGTGGGAGGCGCGCACTACGAGACCTCTCGAGATAACGATAAAGGTGCGAGCGAGCGAGAGACCAACGGCGAGAAGAAGATGAAAGGGTGAGAGTGTACAGTTTGTATGTATATATAGAAGCTTTGGGGCGAGAACCAACAAGCGAACGACGACGCCGACGCAGCCTCACTGCATCGCTATAGATGCTCCGAGATTCTCTCTATATCTTCAAGAGAGCGAAAGACAGAGAGAGAAGGGCTCTAAACAGCCCGCCCGTGAGATGCGCGCGCGATACACAAGTGGGTCGTGGCCGACTCGGGATTCAACCCTATACCGCCATCTCCATCGGAGTCTTTCGAGAAAAAGAAGAAGAAGAAGCAAAAAAAGCAACTTTTTTCGTTGCCTCGTCAGAGATCGTGATGACGATGACGATAGAGACGATGACGAGAATTATTTATTCAACGTGTTTCTACCGAGCCATGCGCTTCGTAGATTTTCTTATTTTCTCCTTACCAAGCTTACCCCAAAAACTTATTTCACTTTTATTTATTGACTAAATAATACGTATCATTTATTTCAAGGTTATTCGACATTTTGTTTATTTCAAAATTTTCCCGATTTTGTTTCGTTTTTAATACTTATACATTTATATGCATATACATGTATTTTTATTTACCGTTAATAAACACTGGTTAACGAAATTGCATCCAGTTGGACGTTACGGTTTGAAAACGAGGACGAAATACGCGCAAGCAGGGAGCGATCGGCCCACGCGCGAGCACCGAGCTCCGGTTGTGTTCTGTTTTCCTCCTTACAGCCGTTAAAACAATAATGCAATATTTAGCCATATAGTACACACAGCACGATGGTAGGGGAGTCAGCAAAAGCGAAAGAGAGCAAGAGAAGCAGCTAAAGAAGAGGGAGTAAAAGGGGTGCCTATCTGCGAGTAGAACTCGGATGAGTGGGAAATACGTACAGCAGAATGGATGAGAAAGAGAGAGAGAGAGAGAGGAGAGAGTACCAACAGTTATGTACAGCAGAGATAGAGGAGTTATAACTGTGTACAATGAATGCCTGGAGGAGCGAAGAGGGGGAAGAAACACGAGGCTTTCGTAAAGTTGGAGGGAGGTTTATCCGCGGCAACTTCCCCTACGTTAATCCCCTTTTCCAAGTACACTCTCTCCTGGCCCTTTCTCCTTCTTCAACGTCGATTATTTGTCTCTCTTTTTACCTCGATGCATTTTCCCATACATATCCTTATATAGATGTATACACTTGCGCGAATTTTCAACGTCTTTTCTCTCTCGCTCGCTCGCTCGCTTTGGACGCTTGCCTCCAAACGAGACACTGTGTTCCGACACGAACGACCGAGAGACGAGCATGTACAGTCGGGGTTGGTTACTCACCATAGTGGGGAGAGAGGCGCGATTGTAGAGGGGAGAAAACACCGAGAGGCGGCGCGCTACGCTTCCTACTCGACAGACTATAAGGAGTAGGGGGCTCCCAATATATATATATATATATAAACACCTATATAAACATATATTGATGGGCACCGTGACGAAGCGAACCGAAAAGGGGATTCGGACCTCAGATTCGAGGGAAAGGGACCAACGCGATTTTCTCCGCGAGCTTTGCCATTCCATTACTTTGCCGTCTGACTCCATACGGAGCGCATCTACTTGTCAGCGATCATGCCCTTGGCTAACTCGACACAGAGCGCCCCCAAACGTACTTTTCACTTTTGTAGCGACAACATTTCCTTCGTCTCTGCTTCTGAATCAACTCTGCATTTCACTCGTTGCTTATGGTCAATTATTAATTAGAATCATTGATAGCTCATTAAGAAAACTGCCGTAGCAGCCAGTGGTGAAGGCCAGTACTGGTCAGACTCGAAGAAAAAAAATTCGATCGAATCGTTTTTACAGCTTTTTCTGCTGGCGGTTTCTAAAATACTGGCGGGAACGTCAAACTCGAAAAATCGAATATTTTTGACAAAGAATTCTTACGGAAACCTCAGAAATGTTATTCGCACGTGGAGGAAATTCCATTTTGCGAGATCAATATTAAATGTGTATCAGCTTTCCTTTGGTCCGAGTTACGGGGCTTCGTATTCGATATAAAGAGGGGGCGGGCAATGCAAAGGTAGTGGTTTCGATCTCTTGGACCGTGTATAGCTCGGAGACACCTCCCTCTCTCTAGAACGGTAGCCTCTCAGTGTCGCGGAGAATCCCCGCTAGGAATCACAATTCCAAGCTTTTCTCTGGCCTGTAGTGTGGCTGCCCGAGGCGTTGGCCAATAAGAAGCCGTTCCCCACTTGCCCAGGGCATCAGGACAACTCGAATGCTGCCCAATAACAAACGACTATTGTTGTTACTGTAAACTTACCTTTTTTCACTTTTCTTTCGCATCGTCCTGCTTTTACTTTACTCCCTTCCACCAACATTGTCCCTACCCTTTTTTATACCCTTGCATACAAAACTACCCCTTTTGCACACCCCATGAGCTCAATGTTTTTCATTCTCCAGTCTTTCTCTCGCTGATATTTTTCGTCCTTATTCCACTTCCATTAAAACTTTCCACTCACCAGTTACGTATTGATGGAAACTCCGAAAATTCGTCAAAATGTTGACTAAACTTCTTTTCACGTTTGTTTTTTTCTGGATATCGTGCAGCGAATTTCTCAATTTTTTCATGTCCCAGCAAGCATCACATCAGGAAAATACAATAAATGAGGCAATCACGCGAGCATGGGAATTGGCAAAATTTGAAAAATAAGAGAATCCTTGAGAGAAGAGAATAAATTCATTTTACGTATTTTCGAATCCCACTGAATATGAAATAGTTAATCAACCTCATCCCTTCTCACTGTTTAATGCAGGACACAATCTAAAAGTTCTCGTAATATCTGATATTGAATTTTTTCCCTTCATTTCATTTTGATTTTCATTAAGCATCGATGGTTCACTGTTTCAAATGTAAGATTACAAAGTCTTCGGTCTCACTGTACATTTTAAAACGTGGATTGCAATCGGTCGGTCATTAAGCGACGAGAACTTGGCGAGATCGGAGAAGGGGCGATAGCAGGATGAGGAGAGGGAGGGAGCACGAGGTGAAGACGAGAATCATCTTTATTTATCGAATCAGCCAGCGATTGTGTCGGTGGGAAAAGTAGGAGAGGTGACAGAAAAAATGGTCAGTGAAGGAACAAATTTTGGAGTCAGGAAAAGTCAGTCAGAATCTGGGGCGAAAGAAGATTGTGAGGTTTAAAATTCCGATTTTTATGGATTTATATTAATATTCGAGAAAAAAAATGGGAAAAGGGAGAGACTGAGCAATTTACTTTTTCTCTCGTTCTCTTTTGTGCCTTCTGCAACTTTTTCTCGTTGAAAGGAATGGATAAATATTCATTGACGTCTTCATCAAGACTTTTATGACTTTTCGTCACGACGCCGAGGTCACCCGATGGCGAAGAGTTCTTTCTCAAGCAGAACTCTCGGTTTTTTCTACGCATCATTCTCACATCAGCCACTAGCGAGGCAGGAAATCGTTACCTGCTAAATTCATCAAATGAGACCATGTAACGCTGTTTTGATAATCAGCCAATGAAATGTCTAGCGTCTGACTTTCCGGCCGTTGAGTTCACCGGGTTGAGCACGACAGTCGAGATAATACCTTTGCCGAATCGTTCTGCACGCGTAACCTGGGCGCTTAAAATGTTTTCCGATCGCCTTGTTTCCTCCTAGAAAGCTGAGGTAATAGAAAAAGTGGGAAAAGTCGATTCTATCATCGATTGTCGACGACGCTGCGATCAAATTTTTCCGGACACGGGCGTGAAATAATTTTATGTCTTCAACATTATTGCTGACGAGAAATCGAAGCGACTACGAAGAATAATTATTAAAAAAATACAAAAAACCGCAAGTCCGCAATTATTTAAATGCTCGAGATTTTCTTTGGCGTGGCGCGCTCACGAAATAATGGATTTTTCGGTGACGTCTCATGGAGCAAGTGGGCGAATTGGAAAAACTAAAATCAGTCGTGGAATTGAGAACTGTTGGCCCTTGACAGAAACGAGAGAGGGAAGAGAGAGAGAGAACGTTGGCAAAATTGAAATTTCTTCACTCGAGTAGCGACGCAGCAACTCATAAAAAGTTTAAACGTTTCACTCGGTGAGCGCGTGTTGCTCTACGGATTTTTTTTTCCGTTTCTTTCCCCTCGTTCATTTCTTTTTTTTCCAATATAAACTCGACGCTCTTCTTCTCGCGGCTGGCTTCTTCTCACCCGGTGCCTTGCCGATTGACTCGATTCCCTTGACTATATAAGAGTGTCGGAAACCCCCTCAGTCCTTGGCTTTCCCAACCCCGCATGGCACAACCTGACTCTTGGAATATCCGCCCCGCACCACTCACTTGCTTCATGGAGATGCTTACGCAACTTTTGCCCCCCGCGAGAAATTAGGGGCTTACTTCGCCGCGTTCAATCTCCCTGTTGATAGGGAGTCCCCAAAAAAAACAATATATATATTTGTATGTGTGCTCCTTGCATATAAACCGTGAAGAAATTGACGAATAAATAAAAGACAGGAAGCCAGGAACAGATAAAAAGTGGATAGCAATGCTTGATCCTTCCCAGTTTTTTTTTTGTTTGTAAAAACTTTTCCTATCCAAAACTTGTATTTGCCTTCTCAGCAGTCTGAGAGTTCATTTTTCTAAAAGATTTGTCATATCCACATAGAAAATGTCAACCAGCAGATTTTGCTTTACATTTTATAGAAAATACGAAACGTATGGACACGTTGAATCGGAAAAAAGAGACGGTTCTTGATTGATGGAAAACACAGTGTGGCTTTCGATTTGATTGTGGAGGAAACTTGATTCCACGTGTCCATCATTAATTGTTATTTTTTTGAAATTTTGATTGGACTTTCTATCGTTACAACAAGAGGGCACGATTTTTTTTTAAATTATTTTTTAGTGCAACGTCATGTGGTTTTTCTTTTTAAATGGGAGTGGATAGCTCCAGTGTTTTGCTAAATTCGTATGCAGATTGAAAGGTTTACATGTATGCATGGATAGTAACGAGATTCGGTTGGACATTGAGAGGAGTGATGGGTATACAATCGTCGGCGAAAAGGGGTACATAACGGAGCGATGGGAACGGAGCTGACTCCTGTTTGCCGATATGCTGATGTAATTATTATATTGGCTTGTGCTTCGTTCGAAGGAGCGAGGGAAAGAGCGAGAGGGAGCGTAGAATGAGCAAAGAGCTTCTCATTATTTGCTACGCTAATGCGCAGCTGTTCGTTAGATCTGGCAGTTCTGTCTAGACGCGAGCGCGAGGTTATTTTCTTGAACGTACTTAATTTTGTGTGCCCTTGAAGGCCCATTACGATGATGATCGTGAGACGGAAAAGCTGTGAGCGAGAATTTTTTGGAGGAATCGCAATAAAGAAAAAAATCTACTCGAGTCGATTAGTAAAAATGGCGAGGACAAGAATTGATCGTTGAGAAACTGGAAAAATGTGTTTTTGCCAAGTGAATTATGCCGGAGGGTAGGGAGATTTGAACTCGGATGACCAGAGGTCGGAATTAGAAGGAAAAAAGTGTGCAAGTGTCTCGATCGCGTCGAGACGCCAAATCCCGATGGACCCGGGCAACAATTGGAGGGGCTGAGGGGCGCAGCAAGGGGTTGAAAGTGTGTACTCTGGGGATGAGGTTGTCACAGTCGATATCTTGTCTGGTTCCTCGTTTTACAGCAGGCGATGTACGTGGAATATGAGGAAAAGAGGAAAGGGTATGGACGTGCAATGTTGGACGTGCAACGGAGGCTGGGAGTGTATGAGGAACTGGTCGCGTAGGGAAAGGAGGAGATGAAGAAGCATCGGGATGATGAGGTGGGATAAGGGGGTAGTGCCGGAAGTGAAGCGGGACTGAACCGGTGAAACAGAGTCGGAGTGACAAGGACGCAGAGAGAAATAGAGGGAGAGAAAAGGAAAGCTAGAACGGAAGAGCAAGGGGATGAAAATGAGAGCGAGAGAAATTTGGAGAGTAAGAGATGAAGGGTGGATGGGTACATTGCGAGGGGGCATGATTAGCATTACACTCTGAGCCTCGATGATCAATAGTGGAAACGTCTCTCCCTTCATTCTCATTCTCTCGCTGTGTTAGCCTTATCTCCCTCCCTCTGGGCAAGCGAGCAAACCAGAAGCAAAAGCAGAAGCATACACCCCCATCCGGATCCATCCTTGCGCGTCACCATCCTTTCCCCGACCCCAAGGCGATATAGCTCTCTTTTCATCTATCTTCCTTTCTCTCGCATCAGCCAACGCGGCGACTAAAGTGGGGGTGCTTTCTCTCGGAGCATCGGATATGCGCGAATGTCTCATCCCTCTCTCCTTTTCTCATCCTTTCTGCACTACACCAGCTCCTTCCTATTGCCCCGGAGTTGCTATATACCCTCGATCCTGCCTCGACGTTCCTGCTATCCCAATCCCTTGCATCACCTATCTGCACCGACTCCTTCCTCGGCTAATCCCTTCCCCTCTCCCGCGCTCTCTCCAACTGTGTATTTCTGTTTCTCTCTCTGGTCCAGTCCATCTTCATAAATCTAGACTTTTGGCCATCGAGATCTTTCACTTTGGATACAGATTGAGAGATTCTGAAGAGTCCTCGAAATTCCAAAGTTTTCCTTTGGAACAAAATCATCAGAGGTCCTTTAATATGACGTGCCAATGGCCTCTGGTTCCTGCGGTTCCAACAGGCACGAATTTCCAGCTAAATGGATATTGCATCGACGCGGCTTTACTCTCAGGGCAATTTTTCCACACCAGGATTCAGGAGGATCGATCCTGGAACGAGACACGATGCGTATACGATCGAGAAGCACGAACGCAGCGCGTCCAAAAAACCGTATAACATCGACAGTAGCTCGAGTAGGCAATCCGCCACAGTATTTATTGCCAACACTTGGAGGGTAAGCGCGAAGAAGAAAAAAAGTGCAGAACCAGCGAGATTATGGTCCATAGACGCGGTCACGAGCAAGTGTATGGGTTTGCCTCCGAGGCAGGATCAAGAGTGTGTTGACGTGAGCACAGAGATGGGCTATGTGCAGGAATTCTTAGGTGTATTGTTAGACGAGAGGGTTGGGAAAGAGAGCGAGGGGGAGAGAGACGGAACGAGAATGAGAAAGTGTCCGGGAGTCAAGCGTGATTTTTGCTCTGAAAAGAGTTGGATAAAAAATCATCGTATTATGTTCAATGAACAATGATAACCTTGAAACAACGTGCGGAGTCTACGAAAGGACGAAAGGCAGCGAAGCAATATGAGTGCTTTTCAATTTATCGAACAAATTCTTCATCCAGGAATAATAACTGAGGCAAAGTTTTCTTTCCTACGTACGAGGATCTTGCTCCGGTCGGTGGAAAGTTTATTCAGGACTTTGATGGAAAAGCCTGGGTCATTCAACGACGCGATAGAATTTTCTTGTGTATTCGGCTTGAAGAAATAAGCCCGTGAGAAGGAAAACAAAGAGGAGGTTATTTATTATTCTATTAAGGATCCAGGGGCCTGCTGGACTATCCCGCGAGCGGGATGATTCTGTGATGTTAGATTTGGATGGTCGCCCATGGTCGTAGGTCAGAAAAAAAACAGGATGAAATCCACACCTTCCTCTCTTATTTCGTCCACCGAATTTTCGCTGCACCTGTCGAGCCAGTTTTCTCCGCTCGGGCCTTTCGGACAAAGCTCGAACCCTCGACGCAGAATAGAAGGAAGACCGAGAGAAGCGGGAGGCCGAAGGATCTCTCGGGCCGATAACAGAATAGGAAGAGGAATATGTAGTGCTGGAAGAGCCATCAAGCAGACAGTTTGTTGACTTTGGCTAAATATTGGATGGCAATGGCAAATATTCACTTGAACTATGCTGAAACTACGTGGACGAATGTGAGAACGTTCGAGGACCATCCCCCGCATCACTCTGCTAAGCTATGCGTCTTTCCATTGATTCGTACGAGCTGCGGATCTCTGTATGTCTTGCTAGAGATCATTTTCATCCCTGGCGTATTCCCAGCTGTAAACCAACCTGCCCGACCTGCCGGCTCGAGGCCAGCAAACCAGACTTGTCTACTTCATTGTACGTAATAGCCTTGTCATATCGTAGCGAATAAACGCCTTCATAACAGAAGAAGGAAGCAGCGACCAAGGGGAGAATTGTTGATGTAGCAACCCAGAGGATGTATTTAAGGGCATCACACGACTCGGAAATCCATTCGACTTGGGATTCATTTAGCAATGGACCAAACTAAATGTCGAAGATGAAGAAAGTTAATGAGTTTCGAACGCAATTTATAATAATTCATGACTGTTTCATCTTTTCTTCGTCTTCAATCGCTTTGCTAAGAGTGTACATCCATTACTGCGAACGATAATTATTCCATGACGATTACTCGAGCTGGAAAGATCGATTTATTCAGCGCTGGTTAATAAGGTGGAGGAAGAAGGTCAACCAGCACTCTGTACCCCTCTCTCTTCGATTCTTTGACGATTTTCATTTCTTTTTTTCTTCTACAAGGCTTTTTCTTCCTCACGCTTCATCGAACGTGTTCGATGAAATGTCGTTTTGGATTTTTTTAACGCTTCGGAATCCGAATGCTCTCGACGGATTGCTCAAAGTGTCGATTAGTCGGGGGGGAGCTTGCTTTAATGGCCCGAGTCCGGCCGTAGAATTTCGCTCGCTAGCCCCGTTGTGTTTCGACCTTAACTGCGTCCTCGTCTTCTTATATTGCGGGCTTAATTACTGTCTGACTTGGCGAAGTTATAATGGCCAACAAGGGGCACTCCGTCGATGTCTCTTTCTCGCTCTCTTTCCTTTCCTAAGTATGGATGAGGGCCTCGAAGACTCTCACTGGCTACCCGCGAACCCAAGAGAATGAAAAATCGGCGAAATATTCGGACGAGAGAGAAACTCCCATCACCCGAATCACCCACTCAATCGTCCGGTCACGGAGAAAAGAGTGCAAGCACAAGAGAGATAAAAAAATTAACACGAAATCTCGCTCTTTCCGCTGAGGACCGTATAATTGCATGTACTTTGAATTCTTGATGGAACAATCTTTTCGCGAATCTGCCATCTGAAGGACTCCTGGAACACATCAATTTTTTTCCATCCCTACTCGATCTAAACCTCGGTCCATTAAAAAATCTAATTTCTCTTTAATCAGCGGACGTGATTTTGATCAAAATACTCAAAAATCCCACACCCAAACATTCAAAATGGCCGATATGTTAAATATTTTTGATGACCACGATCGAGTGATCCCTGGAAAAAATGTGGCCACGAACAATAAAAGAGAAAAGTATAGAAAATAATAATATGTTATTTGTGGGGAATTTGGGTCATTGGCGCGTACCAGGATGTAAATGATAGATCCTGGGAGCACAATAACGAAGCTGGTTTTATCGATGGGCAGATTTTGTCCCCACAAGGGAAAAAAGGTCCTCAACTTAGCCCTGAGTTGTTCGTATTCAACGTTTTTTTTTTATTGTTGACGGTTTGTTACAACCAGTCGCGATAACGTATATCAAGAGACGTTGGGTTGGTGACGTCTTTGTCTGGATGGTAATTCGGAATATCGAAAGAAAGGGGCAGAGAGAGAAAGACGAAGGCTCATATCGGTTGTGCGAGTATAATGGTCGAACCTACGTCAGAGTATATGGGAAAAAGCTAAGAGCTACGTATATCGGAATCGCTTGGAATGATGGCAGTACGGACAGAGAGAGAGAGAGAGAGAAAGAGAGAGAGAGAGAGAGAGAGAGAGAGAGAGAGAGAGAGAGAGAGGCAAGGGTGGAGGGAGGTCATGGGACGGGGGATGGGGTGGTTTTTCCCGTCGTCGTGCCTAAACAATATCTTGCGGCAATGTTAGGAGCGTCTATTGGGCCATTACGCGAAGGTTGCTCTCGCTGACCATTTGGCTTGGACAGTGCTACGTCAGCAGTCTGCAACCTCGAGACTACCCTTCTTTCCTCCAGCCCCCAACCCCCTTGACTCTTCTTCTTCGCTCTCCTCTCATTTCTTCCTACTTTCTCTGTTTGCCACATACACACGGGCACGCACACTTTGTAACCAAACGAGCAGTGTTCTATAGGCAGGACATGGCCGCGACGAGCCTGGATCTCGCGACCGAAATTGCTGCGAGATTTCAACCCTCCTTTTGGCCACTTTCGGTTTCTGTGCATCGTCTGTCTGTACTGTGTCGTAGAGACTGCGACTCGCTGAATTATCTTTTCGTGTTGTATCCTCGCTGACTGTATTTTTCATTTTTATCAAAGCAAACTGTACGTTCAAGGAACTGCAGAGAACGTGGCTCGTTGCTGATCTCGAACGTCGGGATAAAATCCCAAAAAAATGTCGGTTTATATTTTTGTTTTTTATTTTCATTCCTCAAACTTCTCGCTGGTGCCTTTCGTTATCCATCAGGTTTTTGTAACGGGGCAGAGTGGAAATCCGTGAGGTGGTTTTACGGAGGACATTCTTGCATTGAGGGGGCGGGGGGGGGGGGGGGGGGGGGGGGGTTAACCGGAAATTGCATTTTATATGTCGATATCGTAAGGTAAACTTTTAAAAGCTGATCTGTGAGCTCGATTTCAAGGACCTCTTGGAATCTTTTTTTTTTCTTGCCATTGCTATATATAAATATACAGAAATGTAACGTTACATCTACCGATATCCCTATTGTAGTAGTACACGCGTCTCCCGAACCTTACGATGGGCGAAAGTTTCAAGATTCCCGAGGCGAGATAGTCGTCGCGAGGAATGATATATGAGCGTCGATAAAGCCGAGACATTGGAGCGAGAGAGAGAGAGAGAGAGAGAGACTGAGAAAGAAAAGAAGGCTCGGGCTCCACCCACTACAGATTGCCCCCTCCAGAGACCAAGATCGATTTCTTTCGTCGATGTGCGGTCTATCGTATCCAGCCGATCGTACGACCAGACCACCGATTCGCCTGGCTTTCTTGCCCATCGTTTATCTTTTCCCCTTTTCCTTATTTTCAACACCTCGAAGGAGCTAATCACGAGATCCCGAAACAAAAGACAAAAAAAAAACAAAACAAAAAAGTTAAACGGAAATAAAAACGCTTGTAAAAAAAAACGTTAACCTAATCTCCATTAATTTCGATCTACGAGCCTGATAGACACTCTTTTCTAATTCCAACCGGAAGTTCCCCAACTCGATACTCTGCTGGGAAGAGATTAAAAGTATTTCGATTACTCGTCAGCAAAGTAATAAATAATTTGTTGGCTGGATGAAAAATTCACGCGTAATGAGGAAAGCAGTTATTATTAGTTGAACGAAGGGTCGTGAAAAACTGGGAATCTTGGGACTGTAAAATAAGGCAAATTGAAGGCATAATTCGAGACTATAAATTGTCTTGGTCCCCAAAGACGTGGCGTATATTTTTTATCCTGTCCAATGCGGTTGTCTTGCTGTTCCGTGTAACGAGCTCGACAGCCCAAGCAAAAGAACAGGCGAAAGTACAATTTCTATATCCAAGTATAAACAGCGTTAAACTTTCTCCCTAGCTGTTCGCTCTTTCCTCTCGAACGAGCGAAACATTGCGCGAAATAACGTTAAATATTTACCTTCAAAACGATTGTTCCCTGCCGGTATTCTCCCCCGTTAGCCCAGCGGCACGACGATAAACATCATTATATAATGTCGATAAGCCTCCCCCACCCCTTCTTCCCTTACCCCTACTCCTCATCTGCTCACTCGCCAAACCCACGCTCTTGAAACGAGACTGGATGAGAACTTGGAAAAGCGAAAGTGGATCTATCCGAATGGATATAGTTATATCAAATAATACTTGGCTCTGTTGGTCCAACTTATATTCTTATGCTGGGGCACGTGCGACGAATCAGACCATGCGAGAACCTCAAAAGACGATGATCCATCTGTCCATCTTTCGATCGAGACAAACCGATCGAAAAAAAATATATGCCAACGACATTATTTCATTTTTTTTTTCGAAAATTATTTTCATCGATTGACGACGATTCTCTCAATTGTTTGAGATAAGGAAAATATTTTCACTTGGATTTCCACAGCATTTCAATAAAAATATGGCAAAACTTATTGTTTAAGTGAAATTAGAATTAAAAAAAAAAAACGATCAAGTCTGTTTCCATGTTTGAAATAAAAGAAATTTTGTTGACGGATGCAAACCGATTGCAGCGATAAAAACATTGTTTGCGAGTCATAGTTCAAGGACGAGTAGCGTCTGCGGAAAGTGTACACACGTCAGTGGACTTTTGAGACTCCTCGAGACTACTCAAGTCTTCGGTTTTGTACTTAAATGCAAATAAAAACCGAGACAGAGACACTTGACACTGTCTGAGTGTTGCGATAAATGATTTATCGTTTAATTATGTATCGGTGAGATGACCCTTCCTACATCAATACAAACCGGCTATGGAGCACAGAATAAAGAGCATGAGATGACCCGTCAATGAATCTCCCCTCACCAGGACACAAGGACGAAGCGATTGTGATGTTAAATCGTTCAGCCTCGGACTCTCGAACTAAATATATTTTTACGAATGTTTCTAAAGATTCATTAATAAAATTCTGACCGACGATAGAAAAAAAAAAGAGACTCGTTGCCCTGCCGAAGGGACAACGGGTACGGATTCTGTTGAAAGGATCCCGAAGGGTTGCAATGGTCAGGACGCACGTACATAATATGGTAAGAAGATGAAGGGTGCGGAGACAGAATTCAATCTGTGAGACCCTTCGCCTTACATCGTTAATTATTTCGTGCTTTTCGTCTAGCTCTCGTCTGTTGCAACGAAAAACCAAGTTCGGGAATTCCTCATTTTTGCCCCACTCAATCAGACTCTGCACGAAATGTTTTTCTTCAAATATTTTTTACGATTAAAATTCACATTTGATTGAAGGAGGCCAATAAATAAAATAAAATCGATTCAATCGAATTTATTTCGATTAAATTTTGATTTATTCATTTCATCGAACAAATATTTTTTACGATTAAAATTTACTTACGATTGTAGGCCCAGGACTTAAGCAAAATCGATATGTGTCATTGATTCGCTTACCTGAAACAAATAATTGAAGCAACTCGTTAGTACGAACGTAGAAAACTAAATCCTGATCGACGAGAATTCGTTTCGCATTTAATTTTTTTTTTTTTTTTTTTTTTTTTTTATGAAAAAATAATGAACAGGATTCAGGATATTTAGATGTTGGTGATTATTTTTGAGTGATAAAAATACGAAAATTATCGACTCCATTGGAGAAGGCGCGATCGGTACACGAGTCTCGTATCGATAATACGTCGCTACCGGTCTCATTGTTCGTTCGAGGTGGAACTAATGAAGGACTATCAGGAACTCGATATCTTTCAGGACGTCGATAAATCACGATACACTTGAACGAATGGCTTTCTTTAAGGAGATTCATCCTTTCGAAGGTGGAATATGTGAGCGCGGAGAAATGTCGTTGACTCGGGAATGACCTTGTAAGAAGGAAGGGTTAAACGCGGTTAAAAGGAGGGTCGCTTTCCACCGAGACAATATCGCATTTTATAGTTGTAATCGAGGATCATAATCGTACAAGTTTGTATGTCTCTCGTTTCCCTACGTGGCGTAACACACTCGAGCCCTATTCCGGAATGGCCTTCTCTCCATCTTATAAAAGACCCTTCCAAGAATGCCCCGGGTGTCGCAGGATTCCTTCCGCTCTAGTGTGTTTCCTCTGGCACATACGCAGCGTCTTATATTCTTCGAGAGAGAGAGAGAGAGAGAGAGAGAGAGCTCGGTTCTCCTCATCGTTGGGAAGTAACACACCGCGTCTCTTATATATAGTCCACACGCTCGTATAACCTTCGGGCTAACAAGATTTCGTGTATGTAATTGGTCGAGTATTAAATTGCGCATTCGTAAGATTGTGGGCTAGTGTTGGAACATTCGGAACAGAAGGTAAGAGAATTTGGGGCTGGTACATTGGAGGCAGAGGGAGTTTCAGAATAATAGTCATGGCTTGGATTATTTAGTAACATACTGCAGTGCCATGACAGCCAAGTTTTCGTACAAAGAGAGAGAGAGAGAGAGAGAGAGAGAGAGAGAGAGAGAGAGTTAAAGGAAAAGGGGAATTGAGAAAGATGGTAGATTTGCGATGAGGATTTGAGGTGCATTTTGGACTGGCACATGTCAGCCAATGGGTATTCGAAACTTGAATGGAAATCGGTTGCTTCGTAAACTCGTTAAACTTGACAACCTGTGACGTTGATATTCAGGAAGGACCAAAAGGTTGGCTACTTTTGGTGTAATGTAGTCGGAACAAGTTTGAGGCCAGTGAGGCTTGTAAATGGGAAAGTCTATCGGGGTACGGAGGTCACAAATGGAGAAGGAAGGAGCAAAAGCTAAAAGGACGCAGTGGCACGTAGATATAAGTACATAAGTGGTGCTCGGTCTTATATCCAAGGGAGCCAGTGACGGTCTTTACTCGTAAGATGTATACATGTATTTACCGAGGCATCTCGAAACACCTACGGATCGCAGCATCCCCAATGGGCTTATAACAGCTTGAGCCAATCTTCCGGGAGGCGTCGCTGGCTCGACCAATAAACGCCAAAATCACTAAACCAACTACTCTCCATCCCGATTCTCATTCCAACCTTCTTCTCCTCTTCACCCACTGTTTCGGAGGATACACCTCTCGTATACCCTTCAAGGACGCGTGGCGACAGTCTTGCCACTGATACAACCCTGCTCCTTAATTACTTCATCCAAGCCACTTGGGTCTCCTTTATACTCACTCATTCCGGTGTGTTCCATACATTTAATTAAGTCAAGAGTACCATAGTAAAACGGAGTCTAGGTGACGATACGATTTCTTGAACGAGTTTCAACATCGAACAAGATATTGTGCGTTTCCGTGTCCATTTGATTAGTTTTCTCAAAGAAAAACCCTTTTTGCGTCGATCTATAGAAAAAGACAATTGCATCGATTGAAAACTATTCAGGCACCAAAAGCCACATGAGCTGGAATGACTCTCGAAAGTTATTTTCACGAAGAAATTGGACAAACGTGTCTTTGACCTTTTGCACCCTGTTGGGTGCTGGTAGAAGCTCCTTGGATTTTTCCATGTGTGTACTCGATGTTCATGTGCTTTCGGAGGAAAACTTTTCTCATGCTAACACGGACGTATCGTTCTTGTTTTTCTTTGGGATCACACATTTCGGTACGTCTTCTGGTCTCGTGTACACTCAGCCAGGCTGATGGAAGCAAAAGCTTATTGCTATCGATAACAATATCACTCCGGTTATTTCGCGAGCTCTATGGAAACACTCGTATTCTTTGTATGCCAACATACATGGATATAAGTTTATGGACACATGGATTCAACTGATCCTGACGAATCGTTGCAAAACAACGTACGCTCGTTCCTTCTTTGCAAGATAAAAGAAATGTTGTTCTGACGAGACGAGGTATCGATGAAACGTTGAGCAAAGAGAGTCAAGAAAACTTGATAGCTCCAACTTTTCCTCCATAACATATACAGCCATGAAGAGAGAGAGAGCAGAAGCGAGCGAGAGATAGGGAGAAGGATGATTGTTATTGTATTCTATAGCCATAGCGAATAAACCTATCTATTAGCTTAATACGATCGTGAAAAAGTTTTTCGCCATCTCGCGAATCCATGAAAGTAATTGTCCAGGGGGTTGATGCGAAACGTCACTGTTTATTCCACCCTTTTTCGCCGTCTCCGTAGCAGGAGGGAGAGACATACGATGGGATGTAGCAGAGCAAGTTCCCTTACGATATCGGCTGTTGTTAACAAGTTTGGGGAGGTTAATTCCCAAAGTGAAAAGATTCGCCATTGTGGCAGGAGATGCGAGACACGGTTGTATAATCTTTGAGCCTCAAATTGGCGTTCTGTCAGCCCCCAATTAATGGCAAGTCTGTGTGAGGCGATAAAAAAAAGTCATTCCACCCCCAAACCTTTCCTTCTCGTATCTTTTGAAGGGCATACAGTCTATACACGTAATTAACATATTTACCGCCTTGTTCTTCAAAGCTTGCACATACTTGGACGTGCGCACTGTCTCTCTAACGTTTAAGCACCTCTCCCGTTCTCTGTATCTCGTCCACCTTCTCGCTTCTTCGTCGTCTCTCTCACGATTCCCTTTCGGGCGACTGTTTTCCAAAGCACCAACGCACATCGTTCCACGAGATGTTTGTTTCTGCTTCCACGCAGGACTTTTGGGAGATTTCTTGCATGGAAAAGGGTGATGGTCGGGCCAGGAGGTTGCGATGTCGGTAAGGGCGATTTTTGAGTGGAATTAAAGGTCCATGTTGGTAGGCGTTTGATGTACCTACTACAAGGATATTCAAGTGTGTTTCGTAAATGTTGGGTTAACGGGCCAGGTAAGCTTTTCGTAAAGCCTGAAATGCGAGAAGGAGAACCCGGAGCGTACACCCCCCGGGGCAATACCATAGCTTTTGGTGGCTTGTTTAACTAGCCTTTTAATTAGAAACGCTAAAAAATTTAGCTCACGAAATACATCCGGTCTCCTCAAAATTGTGTGGCCCGGGCGCCCACCGCCGCCACGCGATGTACAAACCCCAAGAACTCTCCTTTTGTGTTCCTCATCCATTGTAACTCACGGGGGCTTGAAATCTCAAATTTACCGTCCAGAGAGAGAGAGAGAGAGCGAGCTAGAGAATAATCGGGAGAAAGAGTGAGAACCAAAGAGAAGAATTAACTATCGCTCCACCGTGTGTATGCGCGAGTGCAACTCCCTGGGTACGAACTGTCACGGACTTAACGATGGCCATCGTAAGCCCCAAAAAAAAAAATCACGTTCCCCCTGCCTTGTCTTCGTTCAATTGTCTAGTTACCCAACGGAGTCAATGCCAATATGAGAAAATAAATCGAAATATTTGTGTCCAACCCCAATTTCCCAAAATCGATCGATGTCATTATGATCTTCATTTATTTTTAATCCAAGTTATGAAAATTTCGTCCTTTGTTCCCGAAATGTTGTGTGATTATTTTTCCTTTTGTTATATTCGAGTGGATTTTTTTTTCAAACTCTTTCTCGCTATGTGCATGCTGTTCAACGTTGTTTCGTTCCGAGTCGACAACAATGCCACGACGAGGTGAACAAAGGCCACGAGATTCGAATGCCTCCTACGCTTTATGTTATTTTTGTGCCTCCCGTTTATGAATAACTTGCCGTATAGGTTTTCTGTTTCTCTTTGGATCCGGGAAAACTATTGATCCTCTGCATTCCACGTCACAAATTATCTTTATAGATCGATTCAGTATTTTTTCCTTTTTAAAACAAATAAACTCTCTTATTTATTCAATTATTTCTTCCAGTGCTTGAAACTGAGTCGGAATCAGGTTCGAGGGTTCAATCAATTATTTTTTACAATAATAACGAAAATATTACGAAAAATCGAAAATATGGAATTAAAGTCACAGTGGAAGTTGCAGATTCATGAAAATTGGATACACACTTAGTGTGTCGAGGGATTCAGGGGATGGGAAAGTCGAAGAGTGCCTTGGGGTTGAGTTTAAAAAAGGGTGAAGTGAAAGAGAGCGATGGCTAGAAACATTGGAGTTTGGAGCGGAGGACCGAGGCGCCCAGGGCTCTCAAACTTTGATACGATTAAGACGAAACGAATTAATCTTCATCCATCGACCAAGAGCGGATGTAGCCGAGTGGGTAAAGCCCGCGTGTCCGCCCTTGTGGTCGTTCCGGGTGATCACGAAGGCGCGACGAAGAAATTTCATTTTTTCTTCCTGATTTTATTGTATGTTTTTTTTTCTCTCTCAAAAGGGTGAAGCACGAGCATGTCGTTGAGGAATCGGAGGAGCGAAGAAGCGATAGGGAAGGTGAAAGAGGCGAGTAGAATGAAAAGATTGGAAGTTTGGGGGAGAGTGAAAACTCCGAAGCGACTATACCCATTAGTGGGTTGAGAGTTGACGTCAATTAGAAAAGAAGAAGGAAAAAAATGGTGACGCGTAACCTCGACGTGAAAAATAGGATGAAGCAAAAAAAATCCGGTTTGTTTTTTAAAAATGATGAAAAGCCATCGACGATAATCAACATTTAAATACGTACGAGGAAAATTATTCACGATCCTCAGAGAGAGAGAGAGAGAGAGAGCGACAAATTTCAATGAATCAGATTTGGAATAAAAATACATTGTTAACTAGTTGGAGGGATTAATTCGGGACACATTGAGCGATGAGGAGAGGGCTGGAGCGCCGGAACTCACAGTTTCTCACGGAACGAGTCGTTCGTGAGCCTCAGAAATTCGGTAACTCGAATTTAGAGATAGTCAACTCGAAAAGGGAGGAAAGTAGAGGTACCAAGGGAAGGAGGAATCTCTATGTGTATCCTCGCATAAGCTCTGCTTGAGAATCGTCATGGGGGTGAGTTCGTTGAACGTAGAACGAACATTGCACGGTCAGCAGCAGCGGTCAACCAATCGTTTTTTAATCCCATTGTGAACATGGCTTAATCGAGAAACCATTATCTCAATTTTCAAGCCCAAAGTTTCACATACTCAATTTGCGTTCGCTGAGAGAATCCTATCAAAGAAAAATAACGTTCGAGAGCAGAGGGCATAATTTTTTTCTTTTCTAAATCTTGTCAACGATTTTTGTGGCTCGCATAAAAAGGCTCGAAAAAATTGCATAAGAAAATTGGAAGATCGATCAACTTGGAAATGAACGAAAAAAAAAATGAGAAATGGAAATCTTTCACGACGAAAATAATTCCAAGACTTTTGAAATAATGGATTTTGGAATTATACGATAAAACAACAGGCAACAGGAACAACAATAAGAGACTCCGGGATTTTCAATGAGACAGTGCGTTTCTGCAGGTTGGACGGAGGACGGAGAGGAAAGTTGGAACGAGACGTGGTAGGGCTAGTCTGCAATCTCGTTCGTGGAGCATTAAATGCCTCAATCTTCCGGTCACGCGGTCCAGTCCCTCCGGAGCATTGCTAAGGGTTTTCACCCTCCGTCTCTCTCGATCCATGTACGTTCTGCTGATCGGATAGTATTTAGCAATAAAGTTTCATTCCCCGACAGCTTTCGCAGCTTTTGCCTTGACTCGGGGGTGGGGGGTGATGAAAGAAATCACTGATTTCGTCGGGGTTGCGAAAATTACAGTCGAGCTCGAATGTCGAACGAGGAACATTGTCCGACCACATACAAAGTTTCCCCTGCTGGACTTTCAGCTGATTTTCCTGCTCCAGTAGTCCAGGGGGAGGGGGTAAGGGTTTTCGATTCGCTGAATTTTTTGAAATGATCCAAATGATCGATAATAATTTTCCATCGATTGCAAATATATTTTTCCCAAAGTTACGGCCCAAGGAACTTTTTGAAAAAGAAATTCCAAAATTTCGATCAGGCCCAGAGAGACGAGAAAAAATTCCTAACCTGGCATTTTCTTTTTATCTGCGGAGTACGCAAACTTATTGAAATAAAAGTCGTTTTTGCTTGAGGGCAAAAGACGCGTACGATAGTGCACGTGTATGAACGAGATCCTGTGGGACGAGGTTGGAAAGCGCGGAAGAGAGGAAGAGGAGAGAGGGGCAAGGGGTATACTCTACATAACTGTATTTACCCATTCGGAGATTCGTCGTGAATCGAGGAGAGAAAGAAGGAGAGAAAGTTAAAACGACGGGAGCAGGGAGAGAAGGGAATAACGACGAGACGAACGAGTGGAGATCGACGGAATTTTCGTTGGTTGGTTCGTTCGCTCGCGAGAGACACGCCAAGCAGAAGGAAAAGTATGGAATATTTAGCGTTCAGTGAGCTATAAAAGCAATTATATGAGAGCCATTGTTTGGCGGGAGTGCGCCTCGCCGATACGGTGGAGGTGAACGACGGGTTGGATAAAACGTGAACGCGAGCGACGACTACTCGGTGCTGCCGGCCTCGAAGAGCTTCGAGGAAAACGGGCGACGAGAGGGCACACACAGCCACGAGGAGAAATAGAAGTGCAAATAGTCGGTAGGATGAGATGCTGCTGGGCGATCGGGTGATTGGGAGGGTTCATACGACAGGCTTGAAAGAGTCAAAGCTTTCCTCAAACCCCTTCAATGGAAATCAAGTTAAGTATCGGCATAGTAATAAATATTCTGGTCCATCGAGTTCGGGACAATATCCTGCCGTGAAAGAAACTTTCCAAAATACGTTTGTAAAGCAAATAAATGACGTCAAACTTTCTTTAGAATTCGTAACCCTTCCTAGACACACTGGGTCATATTGGCCGGGCCAAGTGTTTTTTTCTTCGCATTCTCCGTAAAAATTCCATTCCATTCTCTTCGATTTTTGACTTGTGATTATTTTGGCGACGTCACAAGATCAACCCCCTCCCTACAACGTAGCAGCATCATTCCCCTTTTCCAATTATTCTTTTCTCGAGAGTGGGCGTCGCGTCGTCATAAATCGCGATTCGGCACACCAGACGTTTTTTGCGCCAACCCTCATTCACGAAATCCTTCTCGACGCTGGATAATTATTATTTAATACGTAATTAGGAATAACAAATTGGAGACTCTGACAGGGAAGAGCCCGGGCATCGTGCATATAGTGAGGAATGGAAAAGAACGAAAATAATGAAAAGAGTGAAGGGTGTTTTGGGCGGGGGCTGGATTTAAGTAAAAATCGAGCCAAAGGACACGGTGCTATAGGTCGGACGAATGGAGGGTGGGATTGAAAGGTTGGGAGGAGAAAGGCGAGAGAACGAGTGACAAGGGAGGTGGATAAGGTTGCGCTTGTTCTAGACAATCTCAAGGGTTGCTCGGAGAGTTGAAGGTGGACGATATGGTAACAAGGCAAGAGAAAAGTAAGTCCAGCAGTTGCTCGGAGACTCTAATATAAATGTCCCAGCCGTGCGCGGCAAGTGCGGAACCGAGACATTCGCTAATTAAAAAACTTGAAAAATTAAAACACATTTCTCTCTTTCTTCCGTGAGCGCGATCGTTCCACCAACCTTTCGTCTCTATTACTCTCTTCACTTGTTCTCCTTTCATCCTTTTTCATTTTTCGAACATAATCTCTCCTCCGTCGTTTCTCATACGGTTGCGATGCTTGCCCCAAGATCTCCAACGTTTTGCTTTGTCCCTTAATTTCTGGTATCTGATCAGCCATCTGTTCCCAGTCATCTAGAACGAAGCCCTGTCCCGTGTGTTTCTTCGACATCCAGCACCTCCACTCCTCCTCCCTGGACCAGTTTCAGTCTCTGTCCTTTTTCTTTCTTTTTTTGAGAACCAGACTCTCGATGGGGTGTGACGAGGCTTGAAGAAGTAGCACGTGTTCCAACGAAGCACATCCCTTTCCCTCGACTCGCGACTCCCAGTCTTCCTCTTCGTTCCACTGCCTCCTTTTCTTTCGTTTTAAACTTCTCCCGCGTTCCATCCGATACGACCGGACATAAATTAACACCGGATCCACGACGTATCGTTTTATGTGTCATCCTTCTCAACGTGTCCCTTAAATCACCCTAATCCCGAAAGTGCAAGATTCATATTCTTGCATAAAATGTTAAAACCGATACTTGCCACCCCTGGGAGAATCCTGCCAGGGCGATATATCATTCGGAAAAACCTGGGGCGTTCATTCGTCATCTTCGGGAATTGAGATTTGTTATCGGAGATTGCGAACAACGTCGAACCTCCATGTACAAAAACGATTGGATTTAGAATATTCCTGTCTATCTACGTAGGACGAAGCTTGAAGGATCTCGCAGGATATGTGACTTCCGGATGACCTTGAAGATGAAATCTTCACCCAGCGATGATATGACGATGAAGGATACGGAGATGGACCATTATTTGGAATTGGGAAGCAGAGGCGCAGAAAGCTTATGAATACAAACGGGAGCTGAAGCTCCTCTGGCAATAATAATCAAGAATTCAATAGTGTTGAACTTATTTACGACTCGTTAAATGCCTGAGGCTAATTAGATGCGGACATAAAGATTTAGCTCCGTTTTGCTTCTGCTGCTCATTGCGAAATAGTGAATGAGAAGATGGTTGCATCCGCAAGATTCGCAAAGGATTTCATACCATAAACGAGGCCCGACGACGTGAGACAATGGCCTAAGAATACCCCGGAGATTTCTTCCGTTGAATAGGCCTCAAGAAACTGAACGTTGTCACGCGATAGACCGGGTGCCTCCTATTGTCGAGAACGGGCAGTTAAGTGCTCCCAGTTTTCTAACCTCCAAAACGAAATAGACCCTTCAAAACCGGCTCCACAGACTCCAACGTTCCCACCCTCAATGTCGCCCTTTTCGTCATCAGTTCTCTCAGCCTAATCTCAATGGATCTCGTCAAATTTACGAACTTTTTCTATACCTGAGCCTCGGTCATCAAAATGGAGACTCCTCGACACTGGGTCAGAGAGACCCGGTGATTTTAAGGGTTCAATTTTATTCTGATGATCAATTTCCATCGAATCTGTCGATTAATCTTTCTCCGATGATTTAATTACGAAATTCCAATCGCACTCAGTATTTTTTCTCCCGATCACTTCTCGCATGGCATGAAAATATATTCTGCAGCTCGCGGTACGTGGAGAAAGCCAAATTTAGTCCCGGTAAATGCGGCTGGTGGTGGAAAAAAAAAAAAATTAAGCGAAAAGGGAAATAAAATGGGAAGAGGATCTGGAAGATCGCGAATGCGAGAAAAGTTTAGTCAGGACCCGGACGTGCAGTGGTCGGGACAAAAAGAGCCGTCCCTGACCGAGACACGATTCTCGTGGCGAATGATAGATCGTCGTACGAATCTTTTCAACGGGTTCCCTCGACCGGAAGACAAAAAAACGAGAATTTAAGATCCGTCGGTAGGTTTTTTTGTTCTTTTAGTTTTCCAAGCACACCAGGATCGAATGTATAATAACAATATCCTTATGGCATCACCGCTGTTTCACCCTGTTCCATCCCGAAAGTGTAAAAATACAAAAGTTTTAATTATTCAGGGGCAGGAAGAAGATAAAAGAGAGGGTAATTGTTCAGACTGTTTGCACGAAACAAGACTAAACTCTGGACTCCTCCAGACTCAAGTTATTCGCGAAAAACTAATGCAGCATAATTATTTTTCAAAATGAAACGAAAATGTTGAAAAAAAAAAAAAAAAAAAAACAACAAAATTTCTCTAAAAACGTCTAAAAATTTCTCTAAAAGCTTCGCCAATAAATCTGTTTCACAATCCTCATTCCATTTCTTTCGACTCTTCCGATAGCGTGTCTCGTTTTCATGAATTTAGTTCGTGTTTACGATTCAATGACGCGCTCGCTTCATTCCACCAATAAACAAGTAACCGTATACGAAAAACATATCAAGCAGCAATATAATTGTAATAAATACGAGAAAGATACGCTATTAGGAATCGAGCGAGTATGGGGGGAGCTAGAAACTTGATAGCTTTCTTTGTGTCGATATAACTTCTTCTCTCTCTTTTTTATCTTTCTCTCTGGCTCGCTGATCCAACTCTCTGTTCTCATGATGGCGTTAATCTCGCGAGTGTACGTTATGATACAAGATAAACAAAACACTTGTATACGCGCGTGTAAAACATGAAGCCCGCGGGAAAAATCAAGAAAGCATTCTCCTCTCTTTCTCGCTCTCTCTCTCTCTCTCTCTCTCTCTCTCTCTCTCTTCATCGCTGTTTCGCGTGGTTGTACAAAGTACAGCAACGGGTCTCAGTTTGCTAAATAAAGTCGTCCTCGACATTGCTCACGTTGTTTCAATCGGTTGAGAGTTACATTTGAAAAAAAAAAGGAGACAATTCTCGGTAGTGTACATCGGCGTGAGAGACTTGAAATTGTCGTCGTTGCTGGGGATATTGAATTTCGTTCCTGGTTTCGGAACGTTAGGGCTGCGCAAAGATTGCGTTACCTGAGCGCCACACGTTCTTTGCAACTCTTTATGAGTCATATTGCTCCGGAACCGTGCCGAAATAGGATTATTGGCTATAGAAGAGCAGAGGAGGGGATGCGGAATGGGGTAGAATGGTCTATGTGACTAGAATCTTTAAAACGAATAACAAAAATGAACGAAACCCTATCTAATTGCCATAGTAAGTTGAATCATGATCAAGTGTCGCGAGAGATATTATAAATCGATTTTGACCTCTCTATTGACACACTGGGTCATACGGACCCGTCAAAAAGGTCTAGCATTCGTTAACTCGGCTCCAATAATTTTTTCAGAGATTACAGACGACTGTACTTTTCGACGATTCGTCGTGGTGCTGACGACTCTGGGTCATATTGACCCAGTCTATCGGAATTCTGATCCGGAGCAAAGATTCTGAGGAAAGCCTGAGAAAAATAAAATATTCCTTTACACCAATTTTGATGCATCATTATAAAAAAGTTCGGCCTCGCGTCGTCTCATTGAATGTCACACGCGACGGTTTAAAGATCGACGAATAAAAAACTTGTCCCTGCACTTGTCGAAAAAAAAAGAAATCAGTGTCTCGGTGGAGGAATAAAATAGGGAGATTCCTGGAATGTAGATGTAAGTGTCTATTCGCAGTGGCAGTATGTGGGGCACTTGTATAGATTGAGTGAAGTGGAGAAGAATTTTCCACTCGACACTCTTATTTCTCTGCACAGCTCACTTGAATTTCTCAGTCTATACATTCCGGCGTATATGTATGCCAATATATATGTTTATTATACGCGATGTTTTTTCAGATAGGCAGCACGATGGAATAAAAAAATTGCTGCTGATAATACGGTGAAAAAAGGAGGGCAAGGAAGAGGCAAAAAACGTTTGAAAAAATTGGAGAAGAAGCGATGATGAAACGCTGACGACCGTTCTCGCTATATTCATCATTATTATCATTTCGAATGATATATTCTCAAAGCAGGTATACTAATGATAACGCCATATATATATATATATATATATATCTATACAAATAGCTCCATTTGTAACGTACGAACTCGAAAATTAAAGTACTCTCGCAAAATCATACGTGATTGTTCGTTAGCCAGGAGAAATGGAAAAGTAGACGTACGATTGTAAATATACACAACCATATGCACGTGTAGAAAAAGTCACATCCGTAAGGGCTACTTGGCCATTGTTCCGTTTATCCACCTACAATTTTACGTTTTTTTATTTTTTTCAAACGTTGCATTTTTTTATTCCTTCTTTTCTCCACGTCAATTTACAGGAACGTCAAACACACGCACACACGCCCACACAGTACAAAAGAACACAAAATTATGATATTGTACGTCACAAGTGCTCAGTGTTTTTTTAACTCTACGGTTTTTTCTCCATTTTTTATTTCAACGCTTACTTGACGGTGCATTTGGAGTGGAAATTGGAGGCGACGTTGAAATACCGAGAATCGTGAATAAGGGATGAAAATGCAGGTTTTCCGTAAATTGTATTTTTCTAATGTCAACAAATGTTACGGAAACGATTCGCAGGAATTATTTTTCTTCATATAAATCGTGTTATTTTTAAATATTGATGAAGGTCATTTGTTGCTTATTCGTTATTATACGAGGAAAACTTCATTATTCGTGGAATATCCAGTAAATGCGAAATCCACGTTGATAGATGTCATGCTCGGAGAGAAGAAATATACGATGCAGATTAACCGGAACGGATTAAAACGTTTATAAAAATAAAATAAGAAAGCAATCCGCGGGGATTGAAATTTTCCTGAGCGGAAGGGCCGGCAATAAAACAACAGAATAAAAACAAACGAAGAGTTTACTTTGCCTTTTCCGGAACTACGATAAACAAACTGATACACACGCTGTTGCATTTTTTGTCGAAAAAGACGCAAATCCCGGATGGTTTTTTACGTTAACTGTAATCTCGCAAATTTTTCCTCCGATCGAGACGAGTGGGCGATTTATTTTTCTGGAAAATGTTAGCAAATTCGAGAAGAAAATCTAACCAAATTTCAGGACAACGAAGATTGAATAATTCGATGCTGCATTTTGTGGGACTCGGATTAAGTCTTACGAAGAAATCTCAAGTGTATAAATAAATAATGTGTAGAGGATTTGTTACACGATGTTATATTGAATTCCAAAGTGCCGGATATATAACGAGGAGGTTTCTAAACATTGAAGGAAGAGAGAGAGAGAGAGAGAGAGAGAGGTTTCTGATACATACCAGGTCTGTTTTATACGTGCGAATGAATGAAGCGCGGGGAGAGAAGAAACACGCGAGATATATATTATTGTACGAGAAGCGAAATTACGGCACTGTAAAAATATTTAAAATGCGTGAAACAAGCGAATTGGGAGGCGAGAGAGAGAAGAACCGTGCGAGGGCCTCGATTTCGAAATGGCCAAGGCCTCCATCGAGTTTAAGACACTTTTCAGTATTTCTCTCTTCTTCTCTCTCTCTCTCTTTCTCTCTCTCTCACTCTCTTTCGTCCTCACGCTTTTGCGTACACTTAAAAAATAAAAATTTCGTCTCTTTCTTGCACATGACGTCTCTTTGCTCTTGCCTAGCAACCACCAGATGGCGAAATGACTGATATTTATTTTTGTACAAACAAACGCTTTAATGATGAAGCAACGCTGCGTACGGCCTCGCTAAACTTTACTATCCTATACGTCACTGGACGATTTTTTTTCTGCCATTTTTACACTCCACACAGATGAGCACACTTTTTCCTCTGCTTTTCGATCTCCAAACGCCGGTTAATTAAATTTAGAAATAGCTCGAAACGCTCGATCTAAAAGCAAAAGAAAAAAAGAAATAATAAATGCGAAATCGATGGGACCGAAACGAGATCAAAAAATTATAACACCTCGCATATTCGAAGTGCATCGTCCCGCTCGTCCCTATTGACTTTCCGCAAACTTCGATGTTACAATTTTTCATCATTCCTTCATCATTTTAATGGAAAAAATCATTCTAATGGAGAAAATAAACTCCGGGTCAAATAGACCCACTGTGTTAACGTCACTACGTTCAATTTGTAGTAATTTATTTTTCATATAATCGGAGATTCACAAGCCAAGAAATGAGCATGTATTTTGTATACATCACTTTCTACACATACGTAGGCATGAGATCGTGTGTCCTATGTATATTTTACGTGTTATATACAATCCTCGAATATCCGTCAGTTTTACCTTCCAGCTTGGCACACTGTACAGATAAATATGTATACACATCTATACACGTGAATAAATATATATACATGTATAGGATTGGAATCCAGCGAGAGAGAGAGAGAGAGAGAGAGAGAGAGAGAGAGAAGAGAGAAGGCGAAGCAGCAGTGGCTATGCCATCTGAATAAATACAAGCAAATCAAATTCTCTTCGCGCTCTCTGGCATATCCATTACGATTATGAAGGATGTACACGTTCTTGTCGTCTCTCTCTCTCTCTCTCTCTCTCTCTCTTCTTTCCTTCTTCTTTCTCGGCAATGTCTCCCGTCACTCTCTTTCCACACGTCCCTTTTTCCATTTTAACACACGTGCAACAATTGGACATGTAGTCTGTGCTCCGATACAGAAAAACAGCTACAGAACGAAAGGAGATGAAACGAAAAAGGTATAAACAAGAAGGCAACGAAGGATGAGTCTCAGTCGGAATTATGACCAAGTTATTTTTCGTTTAATCTGGACATGACACTTGACTAAATCCGGTAAATGTTTTACATTTATTCATCGTTGAAATTTCACGTTTTTCTCATTCCTCTCGAGATCAACTGCACGGAAAAAATGGTTTAGCTTCCGAAAGACGAGAAAATATGCGCCAAATATTTGCTTCGTTTCTCGTCACAATCCCAGACAGAAATTCAATTATTTCGGAGTAATTGATTAATCATTTAAAGACTTTTCATTAGGAGGGAGATGCGAGTTGGAAAAAGTTGAAATGGAGTGAAAATTTGAAGGGTGCAAAAAAGGAGCGTCCTGGTGAACCTTTTGCCCGGCTGTGCTCCTCTCAGGCAAAATGTTATATTCTCAAATAGCTGTGAGTCTCCACAGAAGGTAGAGACGACCAAGAAGACGACGATGGCGAGGAAACTGGCGACCAAATTGAATTTGGGATCTGGCCTCTGTTTAGATTCCTCGCTGGTTGTTTAGTTTAGAGGAACAAAGAAAACATCTATGTGTTTATTCTAGCCGACGCTTCGCGTCCCATCCACTCTCTTTGTCTCTCATTCTCTCTCTTCGTCTCGCCTTTATGCTCCTATCCTTCACTCGTTTTCCCCGTAGTCTTCACCCGCCGTTTTCGTTTTGCCCTCATCTCCAAGCCTGTCCTCTGGTTCATCTCCTCCATCCCCCACTCTTTCCATTAATTTTCAGCCATTGTCCATCTTAAGGGGTTATTTATGTTTTTTTATGGCGAATTTCACTCCGGAATAACTGAATTACGAGGTCACGCGAATTCCATCGATCCTCGAGTATCCAACTCACTACTTAAAAAAAAAAAAAAAAAAAAAAAAAAAAAATATTCACGACATTACAAAGGCAAATCACTAGCTGATGACTGTACGATTAAGATTTTCATCGACAGTTCGTGAACCTCGTTTATTTTAATCACGAAATGCAGATCCTCACCCGCTAACTTTACCAAATGTCGATCGTTTTTTTTCTCAGGTCAAATTTTATCGTTTTTTCTCGTCGAGGATTTTTTGAAAAAAATTCCAAGTCTTATTTTAATAAATAATTTTGAATTTTTGGCTCTCAGCCGTGTTTTCCAAAGTGATGCCGACAAATTCGTGGATTTAAAGTTGAACAAGTGGGCGCTGAGTTTCTCAATGTCCTAAGAATTAAAACTCTCGATTTCTTTCCTTATTTTTCGTCTACAGTTATTGAGGCTCGATTTTTGATATTTCTGAAGTGCTTGCTGGCGAGTGGTGCTTAGAAATTGTTCGGATGTAGCGAAACGAAAAGTGTCAATATCCAGTTTCCTTGGACCGAGTTCCTTTCGAAGAACGCAGAGTATGGACGTGGGTATAGATATAGATTTACATATAAATACATATTACATATATATCTGTGTGTGTGTGGGCGTGTGGATGTTAGTGCATGTACGAGAGTAAAGGAAGAGTTTGCCCGTGAGACGCAATTTCCAAAATAAACGGGACGAACGCCCGAGACTCCGCAAATAATCATCTCCTCGCATGCTTTTAATTAAGTTCTCACTGTCTGGGGAAAAGCAGGCTTTTCGTTACTTGTTACTCGTCGTTCGACGATCGCAACTGTACGAAAACGGAATTCTCCACTACTTCCGGTTCCCTTGCTTCTGAATTGCTCGATGTTGATTTTTGAAGAATATCCAGTTTTTTTTTAATTTCGTTAGCCACATTTCTTTCCCCAATTCTTACATGCTCGATTTTTTTTTTTGTTATTCCTTTAACCATGAATATGTGTCAGCTATGACGTTATTTGGGGCATCAAATCCTCGCACAGAGAGAGACTCGACGAGAAAACAAGTTTCAGACGGCGAGGAAGTGCTTTATAATTATTGTTCTGAGAAAAAAAAACAGTCATAATCTCGCGAGTATACAAGCCGCTCGCTTGAATAGAATAAGCCTACGCCCAATCGTATTTTTTTAAAACTCAAGCAAACAACAGCACGGAGAGTGAGAGAAGGAAAGAGCAAGAGTGTGAGAAAGACGAGACGCCCGAGAGAAGAAACGATGATTTAAACGTTCCACAATAAATTTCCACGATTCTAGAATTCCTAGCGTACATATTCCTCGGCTGTTTGCAACCAAAATACGTAACATCCTGCCATTTCAAATACCAGATTATTAATTCCCTCTCCGCGTACGTTCGAAATAGAATTCACAAGCAAACAACAAAAAACCTAAAAGCGGAGCAAAAAATAATTTTTTTAATTAACCCGTAAAAAAAATATATACGAAAAATCGTTTTGAACCTCGAAATATAAATATTAAACAAAGTAATTGCCAGAATTTGATGAATTCAATCGACCTTTATAATCCAACGCAAAACTTTTAATTTTTATTTCCACCCAATAATTATTTGTTGTTAAATTATCTTTGTGTTGATTATCGGGTTCGTTGTGCTGTTAAAAAATCCTTCCTATATATCTTCATATTTATGTATTATCTACATCGTTGTGTGGCTTTGTGAGAACATATATACATGTAGTTGTTTCAGGTGTTCTATTTCCCCGCCTTGCCATATGCATTCATCCTGCAGAGCCACATGTACAGATATAAATATAAAAAGGTAGCATATGACTCGCCAAGTTTAACGACGAATTTGATGCATATATATGTGCGTGTGTGTGTGTGTGTGTGTGTGTGTGTGCATGGATGGATGGGTGTTGTAGAAAATAGAGGGGTAAATGAAAGAGAATGGAATAAAGAAGAATGGGAAGATTTCACGCGTTTCCGAGACTAACGCCACATTGATAATGTTTATTCGCCACGACACGAATGTTTGGTTCCACGAGTTGTTTCAGGTGCTGTGAGAGAGCACTGACAAAAAGATTATGTTTTCGTCAAGCGATATCTCGTTATACAGCATATTTAATGACGCGCCAATGATATGACAGGAATGGAGTTTTTTTTCTCGTAACGCACAGAGAACAAAGGTGATAAATGACGTTTGGATCGAGTGTCAATTTTTGGATCTATCTCATTGGATTAATTAAATCTAAGGGATTAGATGAGTATCGATTCGGAGTAAACAACATTGTTGCCCTTAATTCAAGGTCGATCAATGGTTCAATAAAAATTCAAGAGACCCGCTCGATAAATCACAGCTCGACAAATTTCACAGACCCAAGTGATTTGTCTCTTAGTTTTATACAAATCGATTGTTCTCGTCCTCTCTGTCTCTCATTCTCTTTTTTTCCTGCTCCGCGCTCTACCCCAAGGGAAATTTGATCTTAATATTTAATCGAGTCTTATGTATAATCAACATTCGATTGAATATCAAGAACTAACCACTGAAGTATAGTTATTGAAGATTTCATAGTGTTACAAACAATCATCGAGGTATATATGTCTTCACTGGAAAGATAGATACATACGTATTTATGTAGAGCATCGAGGGGCTTAGGAAAAGACGATTCTAACTGGTAGCTCCGATATCTATATGACGCAAAAGTGGAGGTGAAATCATCATTGTATCGCTAAACACTGAAATCGTCTACCATCACGAGATTTCCACGCGGGTGTAACACTCAGCGGCACGAAGTTTGAGCGTGAATAATGAAACGTAATCGACCTTATACACAGCAGTCTCAGCAGCGTCTTGTTCTTCGTGTGTACAGAATAGTATTATAGTTTTATAGCTGCTTATATATATATATATATATATATATATATATACATACGCGTGTCTCGCTGGCTGTGTGTCTTTACCAAATGTATAGGTGAATAACCCCCGAGTTTGATAAGGAAAGGGAAATCGAAGCCGGAAGATCGTGTGTATAATACAGGAAGACCATTGGAAAGACGTAGCTCCAGGATTTCTCGATTGGATTAAGTACACGGTCATGAGGTTTCGAACGTTTCATTATTCAGACCAAACTCGCAAGCCTCCCTTTTCAATAATAGAAAATGACAATTTTCTGCAAACGATTCGTTGTTTGCAAATTTATTCTTCGTTCAAACACGTCAATGAAATTTATTCATTTTTTCTGATCCTTTCGAAATATATTTCGTTATTTTTCGATTATTACTAAATGAATTTTTCTCGGAACCTGATCGAACGGACTCTCTACGCACATTGGCTATGGGGCTGGAAGCTTTTCTTCTTCGAGAAACGCGAGCAATTCGTATTTGCACAGTTGTTCGAGTCTCGAAAAATTCATATTTTCGTGTGCGCACGTCCGCGCGAATGCGTGCGTTCGGTTACTACGACCATGAGAAATTTCATTATTGCAATAACATATTGAGATGCCAGTTTTTGGGCTGTATCGAAAGTAACAATCAGCGCATAAATATGAAGAAAGCAATCAAGTCTCATACACACGTGCAAATTTATTTATCAACGATTATGATGAAAGCATTACGCCACTCAGCGCTTTGTCGTATTTCTCAAATTTACGTAACGTCCAGACGTAAATTGTCGACGTTCGTGAGTGGATAATTTTTATTTAGAAATAGCTCATGATCGATTTTTCATTTTTTTTGAATTATACAAATATTGGCAACCTGTTGCCACAGTTAATAACAATCCCAGTTAGTAACAAACTGTTTTTATTTTCAAATTTCACATTAGTTTAACGTTTAGAGAACGATATTTTCAACTTGAAAATAATTGGGAAGACAGGAGAGCAGTCGTGGGGGGGAATTAGCGTAACGAAAAATAAAAATTTCTATTTTTTTATCAACATTTTTCATGGAATTGAATAATCATTAGAAAAGTATTGATAATTATTGGAAAAATGGATGGAATAAGGCACAATTGTGAGCGACGGCACATGGAGATTCTATAAATATTTTATGGCAACCGATAAAAGTTGGACGAGTTTCGGATTATTTCATTGATTAATACAATATAGCGAGCAAGTGTGTCACGCGGGATCATCGAATAATTTTTATGTCCTCCGCCAGCTGCAGGATGTACGTATATGTATACAAAGTATAGAGATTGTTCGCTCTGATTACGGGAGATTGAGAAAAATCGTTGAAGTTCTTTCAATTACGCAGTCGGATGGTGAGGGATAAATGACTTTGGTGTTGAGAGAAAAGAGAGAAGAGGGCGAGGTGGTTGAAAGAGTTTCTGGTAAGTTTTTATTCTCTCATGAATGTTGGAGAAGCAACGAGAGATCTGAGAACGGGCATCGATATTCATAGCAAAGTGTGTTATATACTCGAAGGAGAGGCTTTTTTTACCCTCTTTGGACTTTGGATATTTGAGGGAGGAGGAGATTTCGAAAGGAGCGAGGAGAGTATCGAGGGGATGAGCCAAACGGAAGGGGGTGGCAATGGGAGGTAAGGATGCTCCTCGAAGGGGATGAAAAGGGTGGTTGGATGATGAAGAAAAGGGAAAGAAAAGGGGGACGTCGCGGGTGGCCAGTAAAACCATCGCCGGAGAGCTGCTCGGTCGGTTGATTGGAAAGGACAGAGACTATCCGCAATTTGCGTTTTCAAGGGTGTCATAAGGGGTGGAAAAAGCGCAAAAAGAGCTCAAGAAAAGGTGAGAATTCGCTTGTCTTTTATCGCGAGACTTCATTTTCGTTTCTTCTTCCCCTTTTTCTCTTTTTTACCCAATTCTCCCCTCTCCCTCTCTCTCTCTCTCTCTCTCCCGCTCTTCCTCCTTTCCCTACTTCCGTACGTTATACCCTCTGATGAAAGATCTTCTTTGCATTTGCCAAGGGAGAACTCGGATCGTCAATACTTTCGCCCAATTTCGAACATTTGGCGAAGAGACGCAGGATTAAATCTCTCGCGAGAGAACTTTCTATACAAAACTCTGTGGTAATTTTGCGCGATTCATTGAAAACGAGAGTGTAAGAAAAGCTTCATTGAAGAAAACAAAGTTGGCAAGTGTTCGAAGATTAATTAAACGTCCGCTGTTTAAAACTTCAATGAGAATCTTTTTATTTCAGCGATTCCTATCATGGGGCTGTGTAATTTCAATTTCGACAAGCAATGAGGTCAGTGTCATGCTCAAAAAGAAGAATTCAATAGAAAAGTTTGGAGAATCCGATTTCTAGAAATTTCGAGTAGATTTTGTCCAAAATTTGGTCAGGATTAAGAAAAACGTTGAGTCATTAATGATGAGTTAATTTTTTGGGATCTCTCGTCCAGGAAAAGTCAAGGTTCCTCCCGTACTCTCTGTCCCTCTCTCTTGTTAGAGAAATTTATAGAAATATGTGTTCGAAGAGGGAGCGAGTACATGAGTCTGACTTCCGTTTCTCACGTCTCTCGAGGTTCTCGCTTCATGAAACGAGGGTTATATAACCTTTGCGACAGAAACCTCAGCAGTCACCCTCATCGAGAGCAAAAAGCATCACGAGAGAGAGAGCCAGCGAGGGAGAGATTCAAGTCGAGACACGCGGTGGATCTCCTTAAATTATAAACAGTGTCGGGCCAACGTCGCTGCGGGACTTTGATCGTGTGTTCGCTTCTCGTAACTCTGTTGCAAGCCATGTACTACACGCATACACTGATGCAGAATCGTCCAAGAACCCAAGGAACAACGACGTCGACGATAGCTAGAGAAACTTGGCGTGTACTTGTGTATACATAGACCAAAGACTCCGGGGCAAGTTTTCACTCCAAGATTGAGAGACGAAGAGACCGAGAGAGAGAGGGAGAGGGAGATACTGCGACAGAGCACGAGTAACCAACTAAAATTCGAGAATTTGGGGTTTCTATACCTTAAGCTTCGTTCTCCATGGCCTCTGGTGGGTTTGCTCATAAAAAAGTCACATTCAATGTCATTTGAAAAAGAAAAAACTTTCGCATCAATTTAATTTTTAGCTCAAAACGAAAATCGATTCGAAATCACTTTATTCTCATAATTAAAGAGCAATTAAAATGATTCTCTTTAATATAATAATAAGTTTCATAATAAGTTTGTCAAAATGCCAATTTTTGGTTTCACAGTCTACAGGAAGACGATTACGTGGAATACATCGGAGTATCCGTCATCATTTTATACACAATCTTCCCAAATGTATTCCCCCCACTAACTCTCCTCTCTCTTCTTTATATCCTCACTGTTTTGCACATATACGAGATCCTTGTGACTCGTGACACACGTCAGACGATATACTGTGTATTTTGCGTATTGCCCTGCATGCCGTTTCAAATGCAAACTCAATTTTATATAGGGGAGAGGCGGGTAAAGCGGAACACCCGGGCAAAGCGGAACACCCCCCC